>OZ038404.1:19850911-20010911 GCA_964036045.1 Eutreptiella sp. 'Long Island Sound 2002' | reverse complement strand
CACCGCTCCTGACACTTGGCGCCATTGGCTCGGGCTGGAATGGACTTTGTTTGCTTTGCTGCAGTCCCCGCTGCAGACGTGCGACAGTCCATTCCAGGGCAAGCTGGAGGGCGTCCGTGTCAGTCGACATACGCAACCAATGGCCCCGTCCAAGCAACACCGGGTGTTTGCTCAAGGGACATGCAAGGGGTCAACACGCTCCGATTGGCCCTGCCCTGGCACAAGGCCGCGAACCGCCATCGATTGGCAGCCAATCCAGAGGCCACAAATGCCAGGGACAGTGGTTTTGGTCCTCTTTACTCTTGAGGGATCTCCCCGCACATTGCGTGGGCGCGTGTGGATCCGCGTCACGTTGATTTGCAGGCGTGCTATCAGTTATGATGAGTTGACCTTCCAAGATAATCACGTGAGCTACAAGAAGTCACGGTCAGAGTCAGAGTCAGAATGGGAGCCAGAGGCGGAAATCACTTTTGGGGTCAGAGTTGGAGTCAGAGTTGGAGTCGGAGTTGGAGTCGGAGTCAGAGTTGCAGCTGCAAAAAAATAGTCCCTGTCAAACCCCCACTTTGGCGGGGCTCTTTACCCCCACCCCCCCACCTTGGCGTTGAGACCCCATCTCTGCCAGCGGCCCCTTGGGCCTCGGGGGGGGGGGGGGCACCTCATCCCGCATCGACTGGGACACGTCATAGGGCTCGTCCTGCAAGGGTATCTGCTTCGCTGCGCCCCGACCTGCGCCCTGCGTGATGGGCGGCAGGTTGTCGAGGGCCGACCGGTTGGCCGCCTCGCCCTTGGAGCTTTTCAGGTCGGCCTGCAGCTGCGTGGTGTGGCACAGGAGCTTCCGCCGGGCGCCCACCGCCTTGATCCCCATCTCCACCAGGTCGGAGGAGTTCAGCATGGCCAGGTCCTGCAGCGCGTACACCTCGTTCTGCACGAAGACATTGATATACTTCTTCAGCCCACGCTCGGAGAGCCAGTCCTTCAGCTTCTGCATCTCCGCCACATCGATGTCCTTTTCATACACCTGCGCCGGGGTGGTGGTCACGAGGTGGGGGGGTGGGGGGTGGGGGTGCTGGGGGGTGGAAGGGGGTTCACAAGAGTGGTTGCCAGAGCGGTTATTGGCAGTTGGAAAGCGGTTCCAGAATGGCCGAAAGACATTTCTCCCCGCCTTTTACTAGAACATGGAGAACATGTCATCCCTTTCAAGACACAGGAACCCCGACCCCAGCCCTACGCATCCGAGACACCGCATTCCAAGAAGTGGTCAACAACTTTTAGCCAGGGGATTTTTCCAAAAATCTGAGTGCATTTGGGGAGCTGGCGGTTGCAAAACGGAGGGCAATGGGGGGCGGACAAAAGCGATCAGGCCGGAACTGTGCTTTTGGTCAGCAACAACACACCTGACGCATGCACAAAGCTCAGCACGTCGGCCGGAAGAGGATTGGAAGGAAGCAACACTCTCGAATCGGTCCCAACTCCCCAGTGTAACGACCTCCACCCAGTTGCATCTGCCTCCCTTTACGGCGGGTTGTCGCCCCGTCAGAACGGGGTGTGCCTCACTTTTTGAATGGGGTTGGCCCCAGGGGGGGGGTTACCTTAAAGGCTGAGCAAGTGCGCTGGTTGGCGGTTGCGGTTGGCGGGGGATACAATTGCATGAACCATGAGCCAAGTGAAGGCGTAGGTGGCACCTTCAAGAGCAACTGGATTGCCTACCTTGGGTTGCCGGGACTCCCGGGACTGGAAGCCCCCCCGTGTGACATTCCGTCCGGTTGTTGTTTCTTTACGGGGCCGTGGACAGTCACCCGGTCTTCCCTTCGCATGTTGCGTCGGGTCGCTGCGTTCTGTCGGCCGCTGCGGCCGGTGCTCCTGCTGTTCTCGTTTCCGCGTTCGCGGAGCCCAGTGGTCGGTGTGCTGGGGCTGTGCTGGATGTGGCGGGATGTGCCGTTTGCGCGTCAGCGACACCCAATCGTTGGACCCTTCCCCTTCCAGGGAAAGGGTCCAAGGAAAGCTTTCCTGTCGACCAACGACTTAGCATGCTCCCTGTGCAAATGTACATGCACCTGCAGGTTGACCATGAACCCTAACCCAACCAACCACTCCCAGCGCGTCCTGCGTCCCTGTGAGCAAACTCTAAGCTCTGCTTCGCATGATTCGTAGTCACTCGTGACGCCCCCGTGCATTGGGGTAACTGGATGGGGACCAGGTTAACACAAAGGAATGGCCCATATCATCAACTGTGACCAGTCCGGGATCCTAATGGAGCGATCGACGATCGGAAGCGCATCACCCGACATATGTGGGTTCGGCTCCCACAGGTGCTCCGAATTTTTGCACCAAATTCCAAAATCCAAAATTCGGGACACCGGAGGGAATCAACCCACATTTGAACCCACATTCGAACACACAGTTGATGATATGAGCCATTCCTTTGCGTTACTTAGGCCCCATAGCCTTGCTTTGGACACCCGTCCTTTCCTACACTCCGTCCGTGCACCTGCGGATCCTCGATGCTTTGGTACTTTGCCGCTGCCGAACGTGTCATTATGGACGCACAAGACGATCGCCGAGCCTTCACGAGAACCGAAGATGGTGCTGGCGTTCACACCGTTTGCGTGCTGGTAGGCGCAAGAGGATTGGCACAAAAGACTTTTTGCTTGTCGGCGGACAAAGCCCTGTAGTAGACGGGCGTGAGGGAGGTGAAAGGGAGGACCACTTAGACCTTGGACGACATAGCCGGAAAGCTGGTCAACCACATACTCCCTCTCCCCCAATCTGCAAAAGGCATTGTAAGAGATCCAACCCAATTTCGGAACCAAGCCAATCCCCGGCCCAAACGAACAAGCCACTTGCAAAAGGAGGCAAAGTTGAACCTCAACCATAGCCCAAGCCCTAATGTGACAAGATAGCTGTAAACGTATGCTCCAACATTGAATGTTTAGGGTATTGCCTCACCCAACTCCAAGAAATGGAGCTTGGAATCACATTAGTGCCCGAGTCGGACGGCCAACACTTCGCAACATGGAGCGACACTTTAGGGATGGTCTCAACCTCGCCCCCGATGTTTCTAGCCAAATATCCCTTCGTTACCTTGGTAACATAGGGTGCCTTGAATCACCCCCCCCCCAAACAGTAGACATTCTCATCTGTGTCAATCTTAACATGTTGTGACGTGTTTCCAAGCCCACCGAAACAAGCTGCACACGACGAGCGCGTGCTTACTGATTTTCATTTTCAACCATACCAACCGTTTTGTTGGTGATGGCATCATCATGTGGTGACCATCATGACATCATTGCATTACCTTGTGCATGGATGAAACATTGAATAATAAACTTTGGGAGCCACTTGTGCACTTTATGGGTTGTACACTTTTCACCCGGTGCCGGGTATTTTTGCTTGCTTGTGCCCATTTTTGTAACACGGAGCCGGGGGTTTGGGGGTTGGGGTTTTTGAGGCCGCTTTTACCTAAACCACCAACGTGCAATATGCAAGTACTTGCACTTTGGCAAGACAACTTTGCATGTTGCACCGCTGGTTCGTGGTTGGTGCAAGGAACTTCACGAAAAAAAAATCCTTGGAACCCGTGTGGAATCGGGCTAATTGAACCCGGAGCCGCAACGCGAACTTGCAAACGTCATACAAAATACAAGAAAAAACCCAGAAAAACCTGCATAGAAAACACCCTAGCTGCATAGATAAAGAAAGAGTTGGCCGGCACCTTGTGACTATAGTTTTGAATGGCACCCTGAAAATTTGCCAAGTGTGCATCGAATGAATCGCCAGTGGGAGGAAATGATTGAAAGACAGTCGGTAATCCGTTCTCTGCAATCTTCTATCGTGGACATTCGTGCAGACCTCCAGCACCATGACATCTCTACTGCGCGTACCCCTTGTTATTCTGACTTGTCTGGTGATACCGACAAATCCTCGGAGTTCAGTGATGCGTCTCACACGACTTCAGAGATATCTAACGATTTTTCCGCCCTCATCCCGCTCACAGCTAACATGGGTCCATCTCCTGGGTACACCCCAAAGCGCCACCATTTTGCTACGTCTGCATTTCAATGGCATACCCCCCCATTGCATTGGTCAGTTTCTGAACAGGCTAATTTTTACACGCTGAAGCACAGTTCTTACATGAGGCGCCTATGGAGACTGTACGCGGCGACAAACAACTACCATTCCTGGTACGCTATCAACACACACGCGGCTCACGCTGATTTACATGCGTTTATGCGGGAGTGCAATACTTTGTCGTTACATATGTATGAGAATGACACCCCCCACCTACGCTTCGGTTTTACTGGTGGATGGGCTGACTTTTTCGCTGACTCTCTACGTATTCGGTGTTGCGTGGGCAGCTCCCCCCTGACTGTCACACCCGGGGCCGCTTTTGCCGGTACTTCACCAGTGGATTTTGTCTTTGGCAGCACGCTCCTTTCGAACTCTGAACTTGCACAGTCCATTTTCCGCAGAGACGAACATGTTTTACTCCGCCCTGAAGCATTGTCACCTAAACGAAAAGCTGATTGGTTTGGCCTAATCGAAAATGAGCTGCTTGCCCCAGGCCCTGTCCATTCTTGTGTGTTTGTCCTGTACCGGCGCGATACATGTAGGCTCACGAATGCATGGCTGGAAAGTTTCTCCACCAAAGGGATGGTAACCACCCTTGCCTCACTCAACCGATTCCCCTTCCTTCATATGACTACCAAAGGGAAACGCCCGCTACTGTCTGCGGGCGCCTGGGAACTGTGCGTTATTCACCGAGCTGAATCTACTTCCTCCCTTTTCTACGACACTCATGCTGTACGAGAAGCACTGCTGCGCCTGACACGTCGCCACAGATCGAATACTACACCCTCCCCCTTCATTTTTTCGAAGTGCCTCACCGTTACTGAACGAAACCGAAGGATGGATGCTTTCTGGGCAGAATGGGATGTTTTGGCGGACGAAAGAAAGGCTTTGCTCTGTAAACGTCGGGTCCCCTGGACCAGGGTGGATGCAAACCTATGCCAAACAAACCTGCTCCTCGCCAATTCTCCCTGCCCGCGCCTGTCACGAATTTCCAGACTAGCCCAGATCCCACTTGGCTCCTCGCTTTGAAAAGCTGGCATCATGATTTACGCGGTGGTGGGACGTTTCCCCCCATATGTGGGACAGCTTGGTGCAAAAACACGCAACCGTCGGTCCCCTATACGCAGACTGGCCGAACATGCCCGCAGAGCGAACTACCTTCGCCGTCACTTCCAGGGACAGCGTCGTAGGAACCTACGCACATTAGGTAAATTTGGCCACAAGCCTTCGCTCCCGCGTACTCTAGCTCGTGTAGGCACACACAAGGCAAGCATTGTCCCTCTTCATTTTACCAATCGCCAGGAAGCCGATCGCCATGAGGCGGCGGCTGAACAGCTACTCAGCCCCACCCTTAATGGTGTTGCACCGTACACAGGACCGAAAAACATTGAATGGCTGGCTGACGACATCCCCATGCCAGACAACAAGCCACTGGCTCAGATTGCTTCGGAATTTTTGACTGCAGGTCGTAATCGTTACTCGGCTCCACAACTATTCCATTTGATCACCGAATGTCGTCCTATTCTCCCTTCTCGGTTGTTTGACAAGGTTTTTTCTAAAGTTCAGAAGATCCTGAGGGATGAATACCGTATACACATTCCTAGGCGAATCCCCCTGCAGCTGCCCTGTTATGACAAGTCTTTCCTGTCAACAGTACGGCGGGAAGTAATGAAGCGCGTCCACGCTTCTGCCCTCCCTTCCCCTATGCAATCATGGCTACGTCATGCGGTTACAGTGGTACCGAAACAAACACCAAAAGTCGCGTCATTAATTATGGGCCGTACCACTACCGCGGTGAAATCTGTAGTTACGAATTTTCTGGTGTCACGCCCAGGACGACCCTGTGAGCACTCATCCTGCCACATCCTGCTTTTTGATGAACTTACGTCCTCCATCCAAAGCGCCCTACATTCGGACTGTCCCACCATTGCTTGCTCTTGCCCTGCGGTACGCAAACAGGCACCCCACCTCTTCGGCCCCAGCCAGTCACACTTGCTCATTAGAGATGTTTCTCAGTGGTCTGCCATTTTACACCCCTCGTTAATGCCTGTGGTCACCCAAAATGCTAGAAATGCAACTCTTCCTTCTGACGAGTTTATTGACAATTCTGTCACGAAACTGATCAGCACACTGAAGCCTTTCTCTGATGGATGTTCCCCTCTTTTCAGCGCTGATGTTTTGCGCACTGAGATTCAGAAATATCGCCAGTCGTTCCAGGCGTCCACATCTGCTTTGGACAGTGACCTTTTTGACGTCATTAACAACCGCCTGCGTGATCTGTGTTTGGCAGCGGCCACATGGGATAAGCAACCGTGCCGTTTGCACGCGGTCTGCGCAATCCACGCCGACTATGCCCTCCTTTCCCTCACAGTTTTATGCCCTTCTTTTACACTCATTGGTGTGCAAGTTGAGCCTCAACAGGCAGGTAAGTTTGTTCTTTCCAAGATTCTTTTTTCTGCTCTGGAATATGGTATCCTGGGTTTCGCTAACAGGCAGGGTTTCTGGAAAAAGGCGATGCTAGACCCTGTCGAACTGCGCGGTTTTCTCCATCTCAATCAACATAAGTTTCGTGCCCCATCCGCCTTCCGTCTCCTCGAATGGAAGACCAACGAGGGGATAGATGATTGGAAGTGGCGCCTGGCAGTGACACATAAGCATCACCCCCTCAGGCAGATTTCCAGGCTGGTGGGCCGCTGCCTTAGTTTGCTTCTACGCGAGTTCCACATCGCTTTTCCGATGTGGGGATCCCCCTCCATGCTCATCACACGAGACATGCATAATCTGGTTCGCACCTCGCAGCCTGATCGCCTCGTCCTGTGGGAAAGGGATATAGACAATGCATTCTGGGAGCTGGATAAGGATACGATCGTAGAGGGAATTAATACTGCAGTCCGCGTTGTCCGTGATTACAGAAAAATTCGTGGCGATTTCTGGTTTAGTATTGCAAAACGAAATTTGAAAAGCCTGGACCGCGTAGGGAAGGCGTCAGGGAAGGATTTCCGTCTGGTCCCTCTGGAGGACCTGTTGAGTTTTGTTCGCTGGGATATGCATTCGAACAATCTGTTTGTTGTCTGGGGAATAATTATTAAACAACAGGAGAAAGGTGTTCCCATTGGAGGGTTCCTCAGTGCACAACTGATGTGCCTGTGCCTCTTAGGCATCGAATATCGGTTCGTTGACAACGCTGAGCGTCAGGATGTGCTACGCCCTGCCCTGCAGGATTGGCCCCAGGAGTTGGAGTGCCCTGTGCTAAAATGTGGCACATCCCTGTCTTTCCCCTTCACTGCCTTTGTCCCACGTGATACGGCCCTCTTCCATGATTCGGGGATGGACGGTTGGTTCAGTCAAGACCGACACTTGCTCTTCCGTGCACAGTTTGAATCGTTTTGCCTCCCTTTCTTTGCAGCTGGCCTCTGGGATAGTCACCCTGAGGGTCGTGTTGGTATGATCATAGACAAGTCCCTGGCAAAGCAGCGCCCTTTTTTAACCTCCTACTTTCAGTCTTTCCAGCCCATAAAATGCATGTCTGCTGAGATTCTGCGGGTACAGGACCCCTCTATAGACCCTGCTGTGATCCTGTCCCGGTACATGGATAACAATTATGTTTGTCTGTTTAATATCCCAGAAGATTCCATTGACGCTGTGCGCGAATTGTTGAAGCGTTTTTTCGCTACTATCTATTGCATTCCCATGAAATGGGAGCCTGAAGGCCCATCTGTCACCTGGTGTGAGGGTTCCCTATCCACTGCGGGCTCGCTTGTTTTGAAAGGAGTCCCTCACTCTCCCCTGTCTCCCCAGGACATATGTGCTATGTGGGCACGCTGGCCTGACCGATGGTCGCCCAACTGCCCTTTGGTGCTCCAAAGCATGCTCCCCTCTATCGTTAACAAGGCCTTGGTGCTATGCTCAGCACCCTTTTTCAGAGTCCTGAATATCCAAGCACTGGTCCAGGGTTGTGGCTTTAAGTCATACCCATGGGCATGGTGGTGGATGACTCTCCGGGTTCGATTACGTACCCTAGGCCTCATCTCAGAAATTCCGATTCACAGAGTCAGAATGTGGTACAACGAAGGTCAGCAGAAAGCAGGGAGGCCGAGGGAGGGACCATGTGACTTTTGCTTTACCTAACGTTTGCATTGTGCAAGTTTTGATCTAGTTGTGGCGAAAATCGAACACCAATCACGTTGTTGTTGCAGATTATGCTTTTTTGAGCTGTTGAGCCTCTGCTGTGCATGCTTGCATTGTGTTGTACTATCACCTCGTTCGGAAATGCTTGCTTTTCCTCTCTCCCACTTCCTCTTTGCGTGGCGTTTGCCACAGCATTGCGGTTTCTTGTTGCTCTTTGGTGTTGCAAAAATTGTTGAACAAGCACATGCAAGACTACTATGGGCGTTGGCCAAAACTGTGGTCGCTTGTTACTCTGTTGTGTGACAAAAATCGTTGAACAAGCAAATGCAAGACTGCGATGGACGAGCACATCATCACACGCTTTGGCATTTGCGCGAAAGCAACCGTGCCATGACTACAAGGACGAAGCGAGGCAACTCCGTATTAACCCTCCAAGGGTCCTGTGGCTTCCAATGTATTACCGCCAGGGCGATTCGCAGAGTTGTACGACTTGCAAGGTTTTGTTGGTACAAATGGTGCAACAAAACACGCCCGTTGCATGTGACCCGAGTTTTTTTGCTGGTCATGTTGCAAAGCACGTGTCACAGGCTGATTTTACGTGGCATACGAGCCGCGTTCATCCCCGACCTCACTTCGGATGAAAGCATTCAGTATCCCAGACCAGTTTCCGGACGAAAGACAGCGAAGGTCATGTGCAAAGTGGCCTTTATCCCTTTGAGTTTGTTGGAGTGTGTTGTCGTTCGGGTGAGTGCTTACGAAGCGTCCATGGCGTTTTCACCAAGAAGCTCATGGAGAACCATTCATTTTGAGGCGAGACGCATTCAACACGTATCGTGAATGCAGATTTTTTGGGATGAAAACGAGAAATCTGTTGACAATGTTGGCCAAAATAGGCATTGTCCCGGTCGAAGTTACCAGGGGTCGCCGCGGGCAACGACTTTTGAGATTGTATTTGAATGAATCGTTCAAACCAAATTGCATTTATATCGCTTGCACCTTTCAAACTTCTTAAACATTTGCCGCAACAATGATCTACTAGAGTGCGGGGAGAATATGCAGACTGCATTTGCAGACAGTTTCATGCATCTGATTGGTCAAGTTTCATTCTGAGAAAGTGGGCAACGTATTTGAACACAAATGGTCAGTGTTTGGAGTTGGTTCCTTCACTGCATGATTTGATTGCAAACGCCTTGTCCTGCAGAGATAAAATGGTTGCGGAGAACGTGCTTGTCAAACTGTATGATGGCCGCGAGGAAGCCCCTCTGGATGACGAACTATACGACTTCACGAAGCAGAGGAAACTTGCTGACATGGTGGATCTCAACTGCGCGTTGCTAGAGAAGAAGCTGGAGCTATGCAACGCGAAAACCATGCAGGGGAAATCGGGCGGCAATCCTTTCTACAATATTGTCATTGCAGGGGCAAAGGATATTGAGCTGCTGGAGTCAGCTACTACCACGTTGTATGTGAAAGTGAAGTGCGGAGAGGCTGTCTTCCACACGCATCCTTTCGAGAAGGATGCTACTGATTGGGCATCGGCACCTATGGAAGTTGACACCTCTGAGGTGCCAGAGAAAGGAGTGCTATCGGTCCACGTCATGGATCAGTCCGGAGATGAGGTGGCGCAGAAAGAGGTGGATTTAGACTTGGCCCTGGGAATCGGGTTTGACCGTTGGATTCCGTTGAATCCTGCTGGGCTTCTGCGCCTGCAAGTCGAACACAAGGGCACACCTGTTCAAGTGCCGCCTACGGGATTAGAGAGCGAAATTGCCGACCTGATATCTAAAAAGAGGTATTGCGGACTTGTCTCTGATATCAATACATCTTTGTGACTTTTGTCTGTCTGTACGACAGTGTCTGGCACGTGTGATTAAGTCGTAAAAGTTATCTGGACGGCTTACATTTTTGTGGTAGTCCACCAGAGTCTCCAGCACAAGCTACCTGCAAATGCTACGTTTGCACTATTCAGATTGTGAGAGAAGTGGCATTCTCCCCTACCGTTGTTCCAGGCACGTGCAGGCGACGCTACAAGATGCCTTGCCTCCTATGGCGTACGCCACGTATTCCACCATGGTTGCGGAGGTAGAGAGGAGGTTATGCTCAGAGGTCGAGTTCTTGAGGAAACAGTTGGGAGACAAAGCAGGGTCTTCCGGGTCCGTGCTGCGCGTCTCTGAGAAGGTTCAGGCACCCCTGCAACCGGCCGCCGCGTCCGTCATCCGCGTCATGGATACTGGCGGGGCGATTGAGGTAGTCGAACAAAGGCCAGGGGTCCAGTACGTTGAGGAACGAGTGCACACGGTTGTGGAGGACAACACTGAGGTCACAATCCAGACACTTATCGCCACACTGAATGGTCGGAACAAAGTGATCCGTCAACTTCAAGACTCCCTTGCCGCCACCGCGGGAGTGGACAACCCTGCCGCGAGCGACACCATCTTGATGCTAGCGACTCAGCTGGAGGAGCGAGAGACCACATTAGCACAGTTGAAGGTATCCCTCAACCTCTTCCGAAAAAGCATCCTTTTTGCTGAAGAAAAGCTGAATCCTGTTCCATCAGGTGAAAGAGAAGGGGCTCGTGCAATCTCGGTCCCTTCGATCCCAACCGCGAATCTTGCCACAGAAGTTGGTTGGTGTTGTGTTGTGTTGGAGGCTTCGTCAAACGGGCGTGAAAAGTGAAGCGGCCGGTGATTGGGAAGTAGTGAGCACACAATACTCTCAAAGTGCACCCACAGTAATATGCATGGCAGCGGTTCCCGGCATATTTGTCACGGTGTACCGCTTTTTCCCTGACACCAGGGGACTGCTTTTTATGCTGCTGGCGAAACGTTGCCTGTTGCCTGAGCAGCACCCAACAACCGACAACCCCATGAAGAACTTCCAAGGGATTTTCTCGTCACGGTCGTCGTCTTGGAACACTCCTTCACCACTGCACCCGATCTGGCGTGTGGCGTGGGGTGTGTACTCTGCCCCCCCTTTCACTCAGGCGGACCTGCCCCCGCAATCCATTGCCACGTTGCTCATCGACCAGAGCAACGTCATCAACACGTTGCTGTCCCAATTGCACAAGGCCCTCGGCAATTTGGAGACCGCCAACTCCCGCATCGAACGCCTCACTCTCCGCACCGCTCTCTTTGGGGAGAACATCTTTCTCAAGGTGTCCTCCAGCCCCTCACGCCACACACGTCCCTGGGGAAACGTTGGATGATTGGGAGGAGGTGCTGAAGAAAATACAGCCTGCCGAAAAGTGAGGGAAAGTTGCAAAAAAAGAAATGCAGGGGTGGGAAATGTGATGGATGGCGTGCGAATTCACCACGCCAAATCCGCGTTTACCCTGGCTGTTTTGTGGATTTCGGGGGTCCTCCGCAAAATTTCCCTCGACCACATTTACCCTGCCAAGTTGACTTGGCACCCCGCAACCCCTGTAATCAGCCAGGTGGCTGTGTCAATGTTCGTTTCCCAAAGGTTCCAGTTAGGTTCGACCTACATTTTCGTTAGCTCGCCTGAACTAGGTCTGAACCCCCGTATTCACACCCCGTGATCTTAATCTTCTCACTAATCAGCCCCCCCCCCCTCCCAAACTACTACTGCACTACTGCACTGAATGTACAGGTCAGCTGTTGTGACGACCAGGGACGCCTGGTCCGATGTCTGTACTGCCTGTTTTACTGAGGTTCAACCAGGCATGGCATAGAGAATAAAGATGCACTTATGCCATGCTGAGGAGTGCATTACCTCTGTCTGTTTTGCTGCTCTGTTTCTGATTCTCTCTCTTTTTAGTTCAATATCTCTCACTTAATCTAGGTCATACCCCCCCCTCCCAAATGGATGTCAATTGAGGCATCCCTAAAGGAACCGCCCATAAGTACCCCTTCACATGCACGTGAGAAAACACCCCCCTCCGCCCGCAATGAAACAAGGAATTTGCGGTGCGTTCTACTTGCGACGGCCGATGCTGTGCCGGGGTAGTTGGCACATGACGTTGGACCCCTGCCGCGGTGGCCTTGCGTCCAACGCCATGGCTTGCCGTTTCACAGCGTTGTTCACCTTTATTTGCCGCCGCTCTCTGAAAACAATCGTCCACACGACTGGAAAGGGATTGAAAGAGGAAAAATGACACCCGGGCTGACGCAGAGAGGTACAGAGCATGCAGAAGTGGAGGGAAAGAGGTGAGGAAACCCCCCACCCGAAACACTAGTAGATCCAGCTGATCCCCTCGTGTACATCCTTTGCCGTGACCTTGGTTCTGTTGAATTTCTCTTTCAGGGGCTTGATGATGAAGCGCCGCCCATCCTTACTCCTGAGCAAGTTGCTGCATTGATCTCACGGTTTGATGAGGCAAACCAGGTGAGTCTGTGAGAGTGGGGTGTGTGTGTGTGCGCGCGCGCGCGCGTGTGAGCGCGTGCACGTGCCTGTCTGTCTGCGTGTCTTTTCATGCCGTTTTCATTTTCAATTTTTTTTTTGAGTTTGCGGGTCGTTTTTTTTTTCTGACACGCAGGCCATGCACCTCCCCAGCTGCGGGTGCATCGGCTCCAGCTCTGAACCATGCACAGAATGAGACGCCTCTGGCGTGTGCGCCATCCTCAACAGCTACAACAGCAGCAGCAGCAGCAATATGTGTCTGGGTGTGTGTGTGTCTGTCTGTCTGCCTGTCTGAACCCGGATGAGGCTGATCTGCCAATGTGGCAGTGCAGTGCCTCATTGCCCTGTTGAGCACATGCAGCTCTTCAGAGTCAAATACCCCGCCAGAAAAGGTGGCAAACAGAGCCTGTCTCTCAGTAAAGCCGAACATGTATCCCCATCGGCAATTTGCGGCTCATTTTGTGGCCAGTGTGCCCACTGCTCTGCGTCCCCAGTGCCCCCAGGGCCGAGAAAAATGTGCACCACTTTTTTCATGTTCGTGCCCTACCCAAGGCTCCCTGTGACAGTCACGCCGGTCGGAACAGCGCCAGGGGGGCCGCTG
Source organism: Eutreptiella sp. 'Long Island Sound 2002' (assembly GCA_964036045.1). Classification (NCBI taxonomy): domain Eukaryota; phylum Euglenozoa; class Euglenophyceae; order Eutreptiales; family Eutreptiaceae; genus Eutreptiella; species Eutreptiella sp. 'Long Island Sound 2002'. The sequence goes on along the minus strand of OZ038404.1, from coordinate 19,997,755 downwards.
GCGCGGTGCATCGCGTAGCCCATGTGCCCCTTGACGCACGGCGGCTCCCTCTTCGTCCCTCAGGTCATCGTTGCCCGCGATGCCAAGATCAAGGAGCTGATGGACATCCTCGGCGGGATGGAGGACAACTACCATGACCCCCGGGACCTGGCCCCCTTCCTCCAGAAGGCCGGCGGCTCCCTGTGCGACCAGTTCAACCAGTCCCTCAACACGCTGTCGGAGATCTGCTACTGCTTGGAGGGGGACCCCGCCCTGGCCCGGGGGTTCCAGGAACAGCTGCCTGATCCGGTGGAGTTGCCAGAGAGCCCCACCCTCTGGGGCATGGGGGAGGCCCTGCAGCAAGTGACCAGGTGTTGTATGCCGCCCTCCCCACCCACCCACCCTTGCCCCACCCACGCACTTACAGAGGGTTCTTTAAGGAACCCATTTTTTTTTGGGCTGTGGACCGCCCTTAAGGACCGCGAAGCGCCGCCGCCAGCCGCCGCCAACCACCAACTGCCACCAACCGCCAACCACCAACCGCCACCAACCATGGTTGAACACATGAGCTACACACGGTCTTTTGCAAAAATGCAGTTTTGGAACGTTTTTCCCCGTTAGGAACCGCCCTGCCCACGTAGACCCTTACACCATCCGCCACCCTCCCCGCCCGCCCGCCCTCCCACAGGGGCAGTGTATGTAGCCGGGGGAGGCCTACATTGACACATGCCTTTTGAAACGAGGAGAGCAGGGTGTTGTTTTCGGGAACACGAATTTGCTATTTCTGTGAGAAGTGTTTCGTCCAACTGCTCTCGCTCAGCCCACGCCCACAGTCGGCCAGCCCATCCCCAGGCCTGCTCTCGGGCTCTTGGGCTGCCCATGATGCCTCCCGCAGGGCCATACATCTTGGTCTGTACCACTCCCTCTCACACTCACAACCATCCATACCTTCCTCGACCCCCCCCCCCCCGTTTCTTCTGCAAGCGCTGCCTCCACACGTGCGCAGGAAAATGGCTGATGCCCACAAGGTCGTGCACGACCAAGCCCGCGGGTTGCTGCCCCACCTGGAGAGACTGGCCGCGGGGGAAGACAAGAAGGTGTGCAATGCTCTGGTGGAGTCAGAGGGTCCCATCTGTTGCCGGAGTCCGGTTGCACTCAAGGCTTCGTTTTGGGCGTTTGTGCAGTTCAGACAAATCGAAAAAATTCCAGAATTTTCGTGCTTTTGAGCAAAAAAAAAAAAGCAGAGGACAATACTTCTTTCGGACGTGCACACGCCGTGCCTTTTTCAATTTTTTTTTCCACCCCGGCCTGGCTGGGGAAGGGTGCAGGCCGGGCAATAAATAGCGATTTCCTGGGGGTACGTTCATTTTTAGCAAACCGTTCCGCAAGACGTAGAGCTTGCAGATGCGCATCCAATGCGCCAGCATTGGTGCACTCTTGGCCCCGTTGGAACCCGTTTCGGCCAGTGTCTTTGCCGTCGTCGGTATCTGGGACCACCTTGAGCCATGTGTCCCATTTTGTGCCTGTTTTTGGGTGTTGGGGTCTGTGATGGCAGCTTTGCGTTGCATTTGTGGCCATTTTGCCCCCATTTTCGAGTTCCAGGCCATTTTCTGATGGATTGGGCGGGTTTGGGGTGCCTGGGCACCGCGGCGACCCCGCGGCAGAGGGAGGGCGGTGCTGCCCACCAGAGGATGAATTCTTCAGATGGGCAGTGGTTTGGATAGGTTGACGTGCAAGTGCCATAAGGTTTCCCCGGACATCTCATGCGCCGGGCCTCTTGTCCACCAGCCCATGTGCTCTGCAGCATCCCGGCAGCAGGGGCAGCTGGGTCAAACCCTAATCAGGAGTGAAGATTGGGAGCTGGTGGAGACCAAACATCATGTGCAATAGTGAAAGCAGCTTGATAAGGACCTCTGTCAGGGACCCCATGTAAGGTTCGAGGCCCCTGCTAAAATACCCCGTAACGAGAAGGGCCTTGAAGGGCCACTGTGGAGGAGCACCTGAGTGAGCCCCCAAAGGACAACCCTCAAGAAAACATGTGAAGGACCACCCTCAAAGACGCCCCACAGTTGTGCGGTGTTCTCACAGGGTCTGTGTGTGCGTGTCTGTCGCATTATCCATGGACTGGATGCCCGGATGGCAGATGCAGGCATTCCCACTGGATATGGGGTTGCGCAGTGGATATGATCTAGGACATAATATTGACGTCCTTGGGGGGGGGGTTTCTGTTGGTGGGGCAAACTCCATGTTTCACCAGCCCTGGTGGGGCATGGGGGTTGCATGGGACCCTGATCCAGAGAGCAGGAGGTTGGTTAGGAGCGCATTCCCACGTGAGGGGGCGGGCTCTTTGTCGGGCCAAACCCCAGCCCCCCAGCCCCCCCCCCCCCCCCTACTGTGGAGTGCATTACCTCAGGTTTACAACTTTGCAGCACTGCCTGTCTGATTTTATCCAGTTTTCTCAATCTTAATTAGCCCCCCCCCCCCTCCCCCCCTTCTGGACGTGTCTTGAGGTTTAACCAGGTTTGGCATAGAGAATAAAGATGCACTTATGCCTGACTGTGGAGTGCATTACCTCTGGTTTGCATTCGTCTGTTTTTTAATTAGGTCACCCCCCCCCCAGTGCAAGTATGAAATCCCTGAGGATGGTGCGGCAGGGGTCGGTGTGGACGGCCTCCCCTTGGGGCAGCTGTTGCTCAACACTGTCACAAGAGGGGAACGACGGACCTGCAGCGCATCAGGGGCCCAGGAGGAGCCCTGCACGAGGCCGCAGGGCTGTGCACACCACGAGAACTGCTTGAGCGCAGCACGGGCACAGCGCAACGACTTGCCCGTTTGGGCTGAACCCAGGATTCGTGGGACAGTGGAGTCACGTGGCGGGCCCGCTACCAATCCAAAGATTGCGACGGATGTGATATGATAGGGTGCTCCCCGGTGAAGGGGGATCTGACCATTCATAGTCTGTTTTGGGGAAGGGGGGGGGGGGGGGCGTTTGCATGCTGGTCACTGGCAGGCTTTCACACGTGCACAGCAAAGATTCCCCGAAAGGGGAAGCGTGATTCATGGGCCTGAGCACTCTGTCCCGACCCCCGCCTTTGCTGCAGCCACCCACTCGGCCCAATCCCATGGATTTGTAGGTGAAGACCCTGAAGCTGAAGCTCAAGGCACGTGATCAGGACTTCGAGGACCTTATGGCAGACTACGACGCACTGAAAGCGGAAATGGGGGAGCGCGGCGCCATGGTGTGTGCAGGGGTGTGTGCGGGGCCACGGCCAGGGGTGTGTGCAGGAGCGGATGCAGGTCTGGGGGTGTGTGGTGCGTGCGTGCGTGCGTGTGTGTGTGTGTGTGTGTGTGTTTCTGAGTGTCTATTAATTTTTCGAAAGGCGCCTGGCCTTCAAACATTGATGACTGCTTTGCTGTGATTGGCCTGACGAGTTGTTTACGACTAGTGCCCTGCCTGTTGATCCGCAGTGGGTTGGTTGCTTGGTCACCTCACGCCGTGTGTGTGTGTGTGTGTGTGTGTGCATCCTATGAGTGTCGATTTGTTTTCAAAAGGCGCCTGGCCTCAAAACAATGGTTTGGTTCTGATTGGCCTGACGAGGTGTTCGGAGAGTTGTGCCCTGTGGCCTCCGTGCTCCGTATCGGCCGCACTGGGGTATTGGTCGTTGGTTCATTGGTTTCCCCTCACAAAGTGTGTGGGGTTGTGTACATACGTGTGTGTGCATACATGCATGCCCCTGTCCGCATTCTGCGGCAGGGTTCATTGTGCCTCTGACGTGACATCGTTGTCCGTCCAGCCAGTCCTGCCACAGGGCAGTGCCGAGCACCCCTTCCTTTGTAGGTTGGTGAATCAGTTCTGTGTGCCTGTCCCTACAACTGTGTGTGGGTGTGTGGGTGGGTGTCTGTGTGTGTGCGTGCGTGCGTGCGTGCGTGTGTGCCTGTGTGTGTGCGCGCGGTCACACAATGCCTCTGCTTCTGTTGTGACTGTGCCTGACGAGAATCAGTGCAAACCGGCCTCGTTGATTGCTGCCTGTTGTCTTGGCTGTTGCCCGTTTGTTACGTCAATCTAGGGAGTGCCATAAGGACGCTCACCCCCCCCCCCTTTTTTTTTTTACTATGGCATCCACTCTCTGATGTTTGGTGGCTACCCGCAAACCGCCATCGGTTACCCACCAACCGCCATCGGTTACCCACCAACCGCCATCGGTTACACACCAACCGCCATCGGTTACACACCAAGCGCCATCAATTACCCACCAATCGGCATCGGTTACCCACCAACCGCCATCAATTACGCACCAACCGCCATCGGTTACCCACCAACCGCCACCAGTTACACACCAACCGCCATTGGTTACACACCAAGCGCCATCGGTTACACACTAACCGCCATCGGTTACCCACCAACCGCCATCGGTTACCCACCAACCGCCATCAATTACCAACCAGCCGCCATCGTAGGGCGTATTGGACACTCCGAGTTTGTTTTTTTTTTCATTACGGCACCCCCTGCGTCAATCATGTGTGTGTGTGTGTGTGTGTGTGCGTGCGTGCGTGCGTGCGTGTGTGTGTGTGTGTGTTTTTCGAAAGGCGCCAGCCTTATGACTTCATGACACCTTCAATGCTTTGCCCTGCTTTGTGCTGTTTTGATTGCTCACTGGCCTGACGAGGTGTTTTGGGTGCCATCCGATCCGCAGTGCTTGTGCTAAGCAACAGTCGTCTTATCGTTTGGTTCCTGCACAAGTGTGTGTGTGTGGGTGTGTGTGGGTGTGTGTGAAAAAAATGGAGAATGACTGAAGTGGAGTGGTCCATACACAAAGACACAAAGAAACTGGACCCAAAGGCAGAAAAATTTGGTACCTTTCCCACACGGCCATGAGGGATACCATCAGCTTCGAAATGCACTGCAACAACTTCATCAGAACGCTTGGCAGTCTGTGGTCTCGCCACAGGTGTATCCCAATGGGGGGATCATTTTCGGCCCAAGCAGCCGACCTACACAGCCTGTGGGGGGTACACAGCAACAGACATCAACAGACATCTGTCTCAGCAACTCACGACACTACACATTTCTGAGTCTGGTTTCCCGTTTTGGGAGACACCCCATGGGATTATTACACTTTGCCAGTTTCGTGATAACATACTAGTGGCGTCCACGTTCAAAGACTCCCCCTCCACCCCTATCATACAGACAGTGTGCGACGTTTTGCGCAGCAGCTGGAACTTGCATGTGCTGTGTGACTGCATGTCGAACCCCGGGGACCCCTGCCTGCATACCTGCCACAAGCCCGCCACAGTGGTCTTGGGTATGCACTGGTGCACCACCACTCAGGTATGGGAGTAGCCTACCTCCAACCCAGTGCACTAGACAGCGAGTGGAACCTAAAGTAAGGGCCTCCCCTCCTTTCCCCGCCCCTTGCGTACCCAGCTTACCTAGCAGGCATCGTCACGGGCGCTTTGAGCAACGCCCGTCACTGGTGCCATACATGGGCGGGGGAAATGCTGTCACTGGGCGCATGGTTACAAATAGCTCTACTGAGTGGTTACCAGCCAAAACAAGTAGCCCACACGGCACACTCGGCTGTCACCAGAGCGCTGGCCGCAAGCCCCAACACCCCTGCGCAAACAGTGCGATTCATGTACTCCCTCTTCCCTCACCTCCCTATGCCCCACTGCTGTCACCTAACGTTTTGCGCCGCGTGGGTACGTCTCCACGCACACTGGGCGGGGGGACAAGTACAGCAGCTGGTTTCTCCCGCCTTCCCTGTCTCCGAATGGGATTTCAGGGCATTGGTGCTCTGAGTGGTGCCTACTACTCACCCACGCCACCACAGTGCGCCACCCTGACCACGTATGTCCACAGTGGGAGGATGTGTGTGTGTGTGTGTGTGCAGGTGGGTACACCTGTGTCCAGAGATTTGCACTGCGATACGAGTGGACATGTAAGTAGCGCTGCTGGCAGTTAGTCTCAACCTCACAACCCAAGGCTAATCAGGGCCAATCAACTAGAGGTGCCAGATGTGACCAGCAGTGCCTGTGATAACTGTGCTTCCTCGCTGTGCTCCTGTTGCAGAAAGGACCTTGCCTACTTTTTGTCCTCAATGGCGTGATGAGTTTGTTTTTGGTGATCAGTGCCGTGCCCGCCTACTCTCGCCCACACTGACGGTGCGCTTCCGCAGTTTCGTCCTCTGATCCCCTTCACCAAGTGTGTGTGTGTGTGTGTGTGTGCGTGTGTGTGCGTGCAAACGACTAACGAGCACTCAGCCACCATTGTTGTGCTGTGTTTCGCAGCCGTGTGCGTGCAGCAGCACGTGAGGATTTTTCTTTGACCGCTCTTCTTGCTTCGTTCTTGTTTGTTGTGGTCTTTGTCGTGTGTGCGTGTGTGTGTGTGCGCGCGCAGAGCTGTGTGCGTAGGAGTCGGTGTGCGTGGGTATTTGCACAGTTATGCGCAGGGGCAGCTGAGGCCCAAGAAGAGGATTGCACACGCACGGCCACGCCTCCACCTGCACTCCCCTCTCACCCCAACCCATCTGCATCAGTATCCCATGCCATGTGGCGCCTGCCAAGCCGCTCAGACATGATCACAAAGAGCGCACAAGGCCCTGCCTTCCAATGCGTGCGGCATGAGCAGCTCATACTGAGTGGCGAGCCGCACGGGGCTGAGTCCGATACGGCGGTCCCGCCAGACCCCCCGGCGCACGCCAGGCCAACCGCGTTTTCTGTTCAGGATTCGGACCTCACCGAAGAGTTCTGTGATACGCTCCTTGATCTGCTCTCTCCCGAGGAGCGCAGCCGCTACTACCGCATGCCCCTGTCCCAACGCCTGCCGGCCCTGCTGAACGCCATGAAGGGGCACAACCTGCACGGGGGGCAGGTGTGTGCTGGCGCCTTGCCGTGGCCCTTCCCCGTGACGCCACACCGGGGCCGGGGGGTGGGCAGGGCGTGCAAGCATCAGAGGCCTGGGCTATGGCACGTGTGCACAGGGGGTGATCAGCACAAACCGCAGGAAGGGAATGGCTCGTCGGGGGCCTGAAAGGGGGCGCACCGTGCGCCGTGTGTCAAGTCGGCTGTTTTCCACCACCGGCAGCCACTGGTCCCGGGGTCCTGAATTCTGCACCCTACAGCCCCTGCTGGTACACCAGGGATTTTGTGTTTTAGTCTGATGCTTGCAACGGGTCCCAGGGTCCTGAATTCTGCACCCCCGATGCCGTTTTGAATGGATCATGCCCGCTTCTGTAGGGGGGTGGTTTGCAGGGGTGTTCCCGGAATAAACAACGTAATAATTGGTAATAATTGGCGCTGTGCGAAAACGCCCAAAGACCAAAGACCTGACCTAGGTACCTGTCTGTCACAAAGAGCGCAGCGTGAAGATGATCTGTGGGTAGGACACCAGCAAGCAAGCAGCAGCCCTGCAGCGGTAGGCAACAAGCAGCCCTCGTACAGCACCATGGTGTTCATACATGTGGAGATGGTAGGGGAAATGCTGAGATCCCCCTGCCCCCATCTGCTCGCATTGCCTTGCATCTTGGCTAATGGTCGTTTCTCGTTACTCCTCTCGCTGTGCTCCGTTGGTACACTCGTCTGCCAGGATTTATATTGAGGGTCACTCAGGCCCGCAGATCTCAGCCTCACTGAGGTGCCCCAGGCAACCAACCAACCAACCAACCCACCAACTGGAAGGCCAACTGCAAACGATTCGAAGCGGTTACTGTTGAGAACTGATCCTGTTGGTGGGGGCAGTCAAGGGTTGGGTTGGTGGAGGGGATGGGGGTGCATCCCACCCAACGCATACCACCTTGGCCAAAAACGCTTCGTGCCGAATACAAGGCGTAGCTGTCGCAGCTTTGGAGCCACTGAACTCTAGTGCAATGCTCAGAGGGTGCGGTCCCCTGGCGCAGAGAGCCCGCGCCATGGGAAGCGCACCCGCCAGAAAGGGGCTTGTGCCTACGGGGGAATGGGGTTGGTTTGGTTTGGTTGGAGCATGTGGGCCTGGCGCTCGAAGGAGAGGGAGGCTGCAGGGCAGTGTGGCCCAACACCTGTAAATCCGGTTCCATTCCAAGAGAGGAGGAGGAGGAGGGGGGGGCCTGGAACCCAAATAGTTGTACACCAAAAATGGGGCCAACCCATTTTCCCCTTTTGTAAATTTCATTTTCGCCCGCCAGGAAATCTGGGTCCAGGGGAGGGGGGGCACCACACCCCCCCTCTCTCCTCTTGCACCCTCCCAAAGGGCCTCATGACCAAACCCCCCAAAAACCCCCCAGAGGAGGGGTCGCGTGGCAACACATACCCCTCAAAATGAGCCCCACGACGCACTGAGATGTGTGTCAGGGGCGAGCGGTCACAAGAGCCCCTGTCCCAGACACCCCCCCCCCCCCCAAACCCGCAATTAGCTTTCCTTTTTCCTCCCCCGCGTGGGGGGGTCCACACAGAGACCACACACCCCTGGGTCCTGCCCGTCACCAAACCGTCTTGCCCACCTCTGCCACCCGCCTCTCTAACCGCTCCTGACCCCGCCGCTCTTGTCGCCCCCTCGGCCCCCCACTGCCCTCCGGACCCTCCCCTGCCCTTGCCAGACCCCAGCCATGAGCATTACGCCGTCCAAACTCCGCGGCATCGATGCTCACAACCCCTTCATCGTCGCCAAACTGGGCCCCGCGGTGCAGCAGACGGATGCCATCAGGTACGCCGGTCTCCAGAGTGGCGGCTAGACAGGCTTCGCTGCTGAATTCCTGGGGATGCTGGGCCTGGGGTGGGGATGGGTGTTCGAATCAATGGTGATCTGGTATAAGGGGGCGGGGGGTTTCGGGCGGGGGTAATCCGTCTTTAAGGAAGGTGGCGAAAATTTCCCCTTGCAAAATGTAGGGGTGTCGGCAGGCCGCTGAAGATGCCAAAGGCACTGCATTCTGTGGGTCCATGATTTGTGGGCGAGTGTTTGGAACAGCAGGTCCTTTCAGATGTTGTGACCCGAGGCTGCTTTCAGTGGCAATGTGATTTGTGAATCTTTCCGACTCTGAACGGAGCGTGGGCTTGCGTCTCAGGGAGTGTGTGAGGCAGTTGGACTTTGGGGATTTCCAAGGGTGGTGAACCCCCCCCCCCCCAAGAGTTTTGCTTACCAACTCAGCATCTCTTGGGGGGGGGGGTCTGACGACCCCCCCCCCCCCCTCTTAAGTGATTGGGCAAAATTTTTCTCCGGGTCTTCAGCCAATCAAAAATTTTCTCTGGCGCCTTCGGCGCAAGTTAGTTTAGGCCAAAAAGTCTCCTCGGTTGTTAGATCAAGCACAGGTGCGGGCATCGTATACCCCCCTTTTGGGGGGGGTCATTCGCGTAGCATACCCCAAGGCATGATATTGGATGTCCAACCCCTTCTAAAATCATTATTTTGCTCAAGATAATCCCCAATAAGATAAGAATGGATTTTGTGATTCTGAGGCCTCTATCCCCTGAAACTAGATATCACTTTTGGGGGGGTGGTCAACAGTTTGCGCTCAGGAGGGTTGGAACGAGGGTCAGATTGGGCACAGCTGCCCTGCCCTGAGGAGGGCAGTGCCCCCTGAGGGCCGTTGCCCTCCTCCGTGTGGGCCGGACACGGGGCAGTGAAACAGTGACAGTCCGAGGGCCCCGTCGGCAGAACCTCCCAAGGGAAAGGAAGGGGTGTGTAGGGAGGTGAGGATAGGCCAGGTGGGGACACGGTGGTGAGAGGCTGATGGGCAGGGAAGTCTTAGAATGGCCGTACACTGTGGGAGGAGGGGGTACCTGGACCCCCTCCCACCTCCAGAGCAAAGTGACTGCAGAGGGAAAGAACGAAATTTTAAAACAGGGAAAATCTTGTCAGGCCATTTTCGGGACACAAACTCTTGGGTCCCAGACCCCCCTGCCCCCCCCTTCTAATGCTTGCTGGCCGCTGAGCACCGCCACCTGCGGAGGGAAAGGGACAAAGGAAAGGACGCAGGGGCCACGCTCCCCCTTGCTGAGAGCAACACCCTCGTTGGAGGAACAGCAGACGTTGTTTCCGCAGCTTTGGGAGCATGTCCCACTTTGCCCTTGATCAAGGCCCCACCTCGTCAGAGCAACGGTGGGTGTCGTTTCCGTCAAAGTTTGGGACTTTGGTGTTGCTCTCGCAAGGGGAGGGGGATTGGCAAGAGGCCAATTGGCGCCGCCAGCTACAGACAGCAATACATCCAGGCGTCTTGCCAACAACCCCCCCCCCCCCCCCCAATGTGATAGCTGACCCCGCTGCCCTGTGCTGGCGCACCTCCTCAGTGCAGTCACCGCCCCCTTCCCACACACTCAGGGCACCAAAGGGGCAGGGGATGCATTTTTGTTGGTGCTGTCCATTGGGCCTTGTGCCAACTGCACACCGGGGGTGCTCGCGACGGTGTTGGTAGAGGTGGTCACCCAGAGACAGCGTGGAGGAAATCATAGGAGTGCTACCGGGAAGCGCTACGTAGCCTACACACTGCACCCGTTTTGCACCCTAGAGCAAGCGGTCGCCTCAACACGACGTGCACGGGGACGTAATCATAGGATTGCTACCAGAAAGCGGTAGTTCCCATTTATACTCCACCAAGGTGTGGATCTGCAGCGGCCCTGGCATGCCCACCCCAGGGCTCCGGGGGTTTCCCAAGGGGAAAATTTTTTACGTTTTTGTTGGGTGGGTGGTTTGGCCGGGGGGGGGGGGGTTCCGCCAGATCACCCCCCCCCCCCCTGTGGATGCGCACATCCCTGACCACACGCTCTGTGTTCACAGGGATGGGCGCGGCTGGTCCGACCCTCTGAACTTTGCATTGGATGGCCCCCACCGCGACATGGAGATCGGACTGTATGACCGCCAAGACAAGGACTACCCTCTGGGCAGGTGTGACGACCCATCCCCCCACGGCACTGCCCCCGGGGCCCCGCCAATGGCTTGGCACTTCTGATGTGGCCGCGGCACTGCGCATTGCGACTCCCATGCAATTCTACATGAAGTGCGCCCTGAAGTCCCAATGACATTCGACACTGGCATGGGAGGGCCCTCGACCCGTTGGAGCAGTACTGGACACGAATCCTGGCTTTCCCTCCTGATGCCTCTGTGGAGCAGGCCTGGGGGCCGACGGTTTTGTTGTTGGTTCAGCCGCAGGCCCACCGCCCCCCGACCCCACCCCCCTCCCCCACGGGAATGCTTCTCGGGTACTTGGCTGTGGGGTAATCAGCACCGCATGGATTTGCCTCGGCTTTGGGTGTGAAGGAAATGGGTCAAACGGGCACAATGGCGAGGGGCTGTACCCAAAACGGACAAAGAGTTGCGATCACCGCTCCCCATTCAAAAGTACGGTCCCCAAAAAGGGAACCATTTCCCCTGTTCGATGATAGTTGCCCGAATTGCGCGCCGCTGGGCGCACCGCAGGATTACCGTTCCCCGTGCCCTGCACTGCCCCCCCCCCCCCCCCCCGAACCTCCTTGTTCAATACCCCTCTGTATTCTCCCTTGTGTTCCAGAACGACACACACATTCACTGTTTACTGATTGTACACTGTACACATTTACTGTAGTCCGACTGATAGCCTGACTGTAAGTGATTGTCTGACTAGACGTAGTTAGACATGATCTTCTGTTTCCTGTTCCAGACACCGTGTGTGCCTTGAGGGTCAACCAGGTTTGGCACAGAGAATAAAGATGCCCTCATGCCTTACGGTGGAGTGCATTGCCTCAAAGGTGCAATTTTGGCTGCACTGTCTGTCCCTTTTCCTACCAATCCAACTCAATCTCTCAGTTAGGTCTCCCCCCCCCCCTGAACCTCCTGCATTCCGTCAGGGTGCGGCTCAACGTTGACGCCACCCCCGATGGGGACCACTGGACGCCCCTGGACCAGGGAGGCGACCTGCAGGTGAGCGTGAACCGGTACCAAATGGGATCCCACGACAAGGGGGCCAATGCGCAGGTCAGCCCCTCTCTCTGCCCCGTGGCAGAGCCCTTGGGCTTTGCATTGTGGGGACATTGAATGCCGGCGAAGGGACTGACGGTTCTGTTGCAATCCCAAACCGGTTCGGGAGGCCGCAGACCTGCGGGGGCCGAAGGGGAGGGAGGCGGTGTTGCGGAGGGGGGGGCGCTGCGGGGGCGGGGGCACGCCGGTGTGGAGCGCGGGAATGGCCCCACCGGGTCTGAACTCCTGTTTCCCATTGCTGTCGACCCCCTCCCCTCCCCCTGTGAACAGGGGATCAGGCTACTGCTTGGTGTGGCGGACACCCTGCCTCCCGTGGGGGGGGGGGGGGGGGCTGAGCGAAGGTTAATGCCGCATGAATCCTTCATGTCTTGACCGCCACAATCGCTGCCGATGTACAAACACAAATGGTGGCGTCAAGACAGCGGCGTGGCGGACCTTCGGAAGAAGATGGACACTGCATCGTGCGGTGAAGAATGAACGGGTGACTGCCCAGGGCCCCGGAAAGAAACCACCGATGGACTGTATGTTCCACAGGGGGGGGGGGGGTCAGAGGCTAAACAATCATTTGTGCACCTCAAATTGGCGTCAAATTTCGGGCCTCTTCAATGAGTTTCATTTCCCCCCAGAGGCAAATTTGTCTGATGTGGGCGGGGGGTGGGTGTGGGGGGGTCAGCCAGGGCCCCCAACGCCCCCCACCCCCCCACACACCGCAGCACAGGGGGCAGTGGGGTACGGGGAGCAAAGGGGCAGGCAGCGGGTGGATGGCTGTGGTCCGGCCGGGGGCGTGGTCCATGGGGCCAACAGATGGGACCTCTGGGCACACGCGACCAAAAAGCAAGGCAGAGAACTGCCAAGGGAAAGTGAGGGAGGGAGGGCACGAGGGGGTGGGAGGCCGAGGGGCGCCCCCGCCTCCGGAGGGGGTTCAAGGGGGAGGGGGAGGGTTCAAGGGATAGGGCGAGGGGAAGTGGCGATCGGCCAATGGGCGCCCGCCGCGCAGACAGCAACACCACTGGGCGTCATGCCAACCCCCCGTTTGGGGGCACAAAGCAACGGCCTGCAGGGGGGACGGCATCACAGCCTGACCATCGGCTTTGCGTTGGACCATCCTGGTCACAAAGGGGGGGTGGGAAGGCTGCTGCAGGCGTGAGCACGAAGCATCGCCGCCCCGGAGACTTACCTGTACCCCCGGTGCGCCGTGTGTGCATCGGACTGCAGGGCGTGGCCGGGACGTCCAGCGGGTGCAGCGGTTGCCATGGCCGTTTGTGCCATTCCCGGGGCCCGTGTCCCGGTGGTGCGCCTTGCTTTCCCACGCAGTGACCCCCTGCCAAGCAGCCGCATGTCGGCGCTGGGGGCTGGTGGCCCCCCCATGTCCCTTCCCTGGCCTGGTCGGGCCCATCACGCGTGGTCCTACTCTGAGCCCAAGGACGGTCGAATCTGGTGGCTACGGGCCCTAACCCTCCAACCGCTGTCGGTTACCCCCCCAACCGCCATCGGTCACCCTCCAACTGCCGTCGGTTACCCCCCCACCACCGTCGGTCACCCTCCAACCGCCGGCGGTTATCCCCCAACCGCCGTCAGTCACCCCCCAACCGCCGCCGGTCACCCTCCAACCGCCGTCGGTAAACCCCCCCCAACCGCCGCCGGTTGCCCACCACCGACGGACGCCACCACTTTGTCTGGTTTGCGGGCTGCGCCTCGGGACCGCCCCCCCCCCCCCTCCTCTCCGCAGGATCTGGCGGGCATCGCGCGCCGCCTCGAGGCCTCCATCGACCACCTGTCGAGCGGGGAAGGGGCCGGCAAGCGGCCCAGCACCCTCACGCTGCCCTACCTCCAGCGCCTGGCCGACGTCCTGTGGCAGCTGATCCACGAGAGCGGCCTGCAGAAGCTCCGCCCCCGCAAGGGCAAGAAGGACAAGGACGGCGCGGCGGCGGCCGGCGGCGAGGGCGGCGGCGGCGGCGGCGACGCGGTGGACCCCTTGGCCATGGCCGGGGCCCTCGGCGCCGCGGCGGGGGGCGTGTGGGAGATCGACGAGGTGTGCGGCGGCGGTGCGGCGGGACGGCCGACAACCGGAGGAGGGGCCAGGGCGGCGCTTAGGGTACTGCCTGCGGGGGGGGGGGGGGGGGGGGCTTGGTGTACCCAAAAAGGAATGGGGCCCAAAAGGCTCGACTTCTTGCAGTTTAGAAAATTCCTCCGAAAATTCCTCCGGTCGCGCACCCGGGCCAGCCGGGTATTCCGGGCCCTTGGTTCGGTTTTAGGGTAGAAAAGGACGGAGTTCCAACTTTTTTCTAGGCCTAGAGCCTAAGTTCGAACTTTTCTGGCTCCTAGAAATGGAACGAGACCTGCGGCCCCGTTCCATTTCTTGGCCAGAAAAGTTCGAATTTTCGACGGGGGTCGGCTTTTCTAGGCCTAGAAAAGTCGAACTTCGTCCTTTCTGCAATAAAAATGGGCCTCTCGTGGTTGGCCCTCTATTCATTTTTCCCCAGAGGAAAATTTTGTTGGTTTTGGGGGGGGGGGTTGGTGTCCTCCCCCTGTGGATAAGCAAATCCCTGGGAGTGGGAGGACACCCCCCCCCCCTTCCCCAATTGGGAAAATCTGATCAGGCCAATTTTTGGTACACACACTGTTGGGTCCGGACCCCTCCCCCCCTCCTCTCTTCTAACGTTAGCCTCGTGCGCGGGAGGCAATGTCCAGCCTTTCTGGGATGTGGGCGGTGGTGCGGCGCCCTCACGGCACTCAGCATTGACGCCCCCCCCCCCTCCTCCCCCACACACTGCCCACCGCTCACAATTGTTGAATCCACCCTCTTCACCCATGGCTCCACGAGTGGGCAACCAAACCCCAAATACCCGTTCAGCCTTTATCCCCCCACCCCCCCACCCCACCACCCCATACACGCAGTCTGTGGACAAGCATTGTGAAAGCCTGAATCCGTGCGTACCCCCGGAAGTGCCAACCCGCCCGCCAACTCGCCCCCTCCCCCCCCCCCTACCCACCCAACACCCATACTCTCCAAACTTCACTGGTCTTTGGAAAGACTTCGTGTGGAGCATTGCCGGCGCTGGGAGGGCTGCGTGGGAGGGGCAGATGCAGCACGAGTGCACAGAGGGACAACTGTCCGGCTCTCACCGATTGAAAACACGTTGCCCCAAAGGGCTGAGGACAGGCAACACAACCAATTTCATTCACTCCAAACCCCCAAACCAGTGCATACGCCTGGAAGTACCAAACAGTGCGCTTTCTCAGCTTCTACGTCAATACCCCATACCCCCTGCCACCCCCCCCCCCCCTCCCACCAACCACACCCCGTCTGTGGACAAGCACCGTTGTTGATCTCCTCTTGAAAGCCCAAACCAGTCAAGAGTGTGTTTATGTGTGCATCGCAACTTCATGTCTGCATCGCATGTGGCTCGCCTCTGTAGTCCCAGCAGATCCCCCCATCCCATTCACGACGATGAACAGTATGGACAATCCGAGGAGGTGAGGGGGAAGAAGGGGAAAACGGAGGGCTAGGGGCGCTTGGGCCTCCTCCTCAGGAGTTGCGATGCCCAACCCCCTTACAAAGTGGGCAACACACTCACACGCCCCATCCCACAGGGGCTAGAAACTGTGGACTGGACCTCTCCGCTCATGCCGCCCTCTAGTGAAGAAAGGGGGGGGGGTATCCTATTCCAGACAGCACCTCAAGCTCTGACAGCGGCAGCACAAGTTCTGATTGATTCCATGGCATTGACGGCGTAGGTGAAGGTTTTGCAGGGGATGCTCCAAAGTGGCAT
The DNA here is from genome assembly GCA_964036045.1 of Eutreptiella sp. 'Long Island Sound 2002'. Lineage (NCBI taxonomy): Eukaryota > Euglenozoa > Euglenophyceae > Eutreptiales > Eutreptiaceae > Eutreptiella > Eutreptiella sp. 'Long Island Sound 2002'. Next base: position 19,982,083 of record OZ038404.1, on the reverse strand, counting down.
TGCCTCGGTAGACAATAAGGGATCTGCGCCTCCCGTGGCTCTAGCAGGCGGCAGTCCATGCTGCACGTTGCAGTCACATCAGGGGCATCCAGTCTCCTACGGCCTTTGTGCCCAAGTGGGTTGTGTAGGCCGCCAGAGGACAGATGCTCATGCTTTGCAAGGGAGCACATTCGCACTGTGCGGCGGCCCTCTTGCACTGTCCAGCCTGTCCAGAGCACACCGAACCGCAAGCTGCGCCAGGTAAAGAAAACACACCGCACCCTGGACTTCCACGCTATCATCCGCGGATGGTGGCCGTGCGCAAATAATGTCCATCGGCCCTGCAATCTGTTCTCTGGGTCTTGAATGGTTCCTTTGTTTTGTATCCTTGTGGTGGAGGATTCTCTCCTCAGGAGGCCTTTTTCGTACACCCGGGAGTACCAACCGGCATACTCCCTCCCCCCCCCCTCCTGCAAAGTGCGTATCCCATGCTAGCGGTGTGACGCTTATCCACATGTCTGGTCTGGAATGACCCCCCCCCCCCCCCGCCCCCCTCCCCTTCCAATGTTTGGGGCTGACAGGCAAAATTTTGCTTCAGCGCTTTCGGTGCCAAGAGGATTCAAGCCGAAAAACTTTTGGCCCGGCTTCGGCGGGGACCATATTGACCCTGGGAGGAGGGGGGGGGGGCAGCCAAACCCCCCACCCCCTTCTAATACATCCCTGCCCTCCCCCACACACAGCAGACCTCGTCGGGGCCGGTAGGCTGGGCAGTTGTGAGCGGCTGCCTGCGGCCCCCCACCCCCCATCCCGGGCCCCACGCCTTGTTGGGCCTCTGCAGGCGGCAAAGGCCACGATGGCGTTCCTCATGCGGTCCCGCGCTGGGCTCATCCGGCGCATCTGGGCGTGCATGGAGATCTGCAAGGCCTGCCACAGCCTGGCGGCCAAGCACCACGGGGTGTTCATCGGCAACAGGTGTTCCCCCTGCCCACGCTGCCAAGAGGGTGAGGGAATGGGGAGGGGCAACCAGAAGGACCACGGAGGTGGAAGGAGGCAGGCAAGCAAAGCATGTGACGCAAGGGGGGGTCCTGGTGGTGGGGCTTGTAACCGCCCCCCCCTCCCGATGGGTGGGCAACCGACCCACCTATCCACCAGCAGAGGAGGCCCTGCTCCAAAGTCGAACATGTGCGTACACCCGTAAGCACCGACCGCCATACTCGCTCCGCCTTGATGCCCCCCCCAAACACCCGTTCAATCAATTTAAGTCTCAGACCCCCTCCCACTGTCTTGAAGTCATGTGCCCTTCAGTGGTTGCACTCCTGTAGCTCTTGCAAGGTGGCGGTGTTACCCGGGGTCTACCAAAAGTCTACCAAAGGGTCCATTTACACTTTTGCTTAGCTCACCTTAACTACCCCACCCACCCTCCCTCCAAGAAGTGCACCTGGAAGTACCAAGCGGCTCACTTACAATGGCAACCACCCCCAAAAAACCCCCCCAGTGTGCCTCTGCACTATCAGTTCTCGCCCTTAGCTTTGGGTCGCACACGCACACCCTTTGTAAGTCATGTTTGAGTGAGCCTCGTCTTGTGGGCTGTTGTCACCATCAGTACTCTCATGAGGTCCAAACCGGGTCTGATTGGAGGCCAAAGAGGGAACGTTAGCACAACGCGCCGGGTGCACCAGGCAAAGCTTCCCCCTATTTTCCCCCAGTCCTCCCACCCCCATCTTGGGAGGATGGCGATACATCGGGGGCTCTCTATGGGGCTTCGATATGTCTGTTCCCATTGTAGACCCCAAAATATGTTTCCAGCACACAGTTTGGTGCATTACACGCAGACCACAGGCGACCTTGTGTCACCTGTGCTTAAGTTCCTGGGCTCGAGGTAAAGCGTTCGGATGGATGGCTGGAACATTGATTTGGATGCCGGGCGCGCCGGGGCGCGCCGGGGGCACGCTGGGCTTTTCAGACTGCGGAGCGCATTTCATTTGCATTTGGTTCTGCACCTGTCACTGTCTGTCATCCCATCTTCATTGATCTCAGTAAGACAGGCCTCACCCCCCAAACACCCCCCGGCCTGGCCTCGATCCACAAAAGCAGGTGAGACAAAAGACGCCTCACACCGGCTGTACAGCCTTGGTGGACCCCTCCCCTCTCAGGGCTCTTTTTAACAACTTGGGCACCACTGGGGGGGTTGGGGCGGGGGGGGGGGGGGGCACACCACCCACCCACCCCCCCCTCTTAAAAGATTGGGCCAAATTTTCTTCCACGCCTTTGGCCGATGAAAAATTTTCTCTGGCGCCATAGGCGCCAATTAGTTTAGACGAAAAAGAAAACACGCAGCACTACTGGGGGGGGGGGGGGGCCACCCCTGTTAGAAGGAGCCCTGACCCCCTCCCCCCCCCCCCTTCTGAGCGGCCTCTACGGAGGCTGTGTGAAGGCAGGCGCAGCTGGGGCTCAGTGGCTTTCCACACCTCACGTTTTGAGGCCCCCTCTGTGCACACTAGACGGTCAACCGATGACCCGTTGACGGTTGGTGGCAGTTGTGTTGGGGTACTCTACACGAATGACAGTTGTTGTATGCCTCACTTCTCTTTCAGGCCCACTTACAGGGGCTGGTACCACTTGTCGGCGACAAAGTAGTGGGACACGACCTGTTTGTCGTCTCTCTGGTTTTGCATTAGGGGAAGGGGCAGTAGGGCTTTCAACGGCGGGGGGGGGGGGGGGGGGCAATAGAGCCCCCCAAAACGGATCCAGGAAAAGGGCTCAATTGACAGGACCCCCAAAAGGGGGTCAATTGACGGGACCCCCAGAATCCTACCGAGACCGACCCCCGGGCCTCGGAGGTGACCCGGACCCAAACTTCCGCAAACAATGAAAATGGGGCTTTTGGAATCAGCGCGTCAACGGGTTTCAGATCATCATTTGCCATATGTTTGGCGCCAGAGTTCATAACAACCGATGAATGGTGGGGTCCTAGCCAGAGGGCTCTATCGACACCCCCCCCCCCCCCAATCAAAAGCCTGCCTGCCGAAGTCCTGGTTCAAAGCAACTGAACAAATGTGGACTCGGCTCGTCATTGTTTCCACAGCAAGAGCCGTGGGTGTGGTGTGCGGTTGGCTCAAACATTGGTTATGTGCGGCTGTGTCTGCGTAGGGGCCACAAGATGGATGTGGGGAAGTACAAGATGTCCTCGGAGGACGTCACGGCGATCCTGAAGGAGGTGGGCAGCCTGGAGGTATCCCAATGACGTGCGGCTATGTGCAGCTGATGGGCCTCGTTGTCGTGCAGCTGATGGGCCTCGTTGTTGCCGCTCGGTGGTGGGGTGATGTTGCAATGCCTGAATGGACACACCCACCTCAAGAAATGGTTGATATGTTTGGCCAGTCATTGGATGCTGGACCCCCCCCCCCCCCCTCCCCCGGGCATGAATGCATTGCCGCATTTCTTCTTCTTTGCATGCTGTTTCAGGTTTGTCCCCCCCCCCCCCCACACCCTCCTTCAGCCTTCACGCCCGCCCCCCCCCCCCCCCAACAAGACACCACACTTTCCCCTTGTGCACATTCCAACAAAACTCTTTCTGCATTCCTTGCATCCCAATATCTCTCGGGGACATTCAGAATATGCCAATGCGGAGCAAATTCGTGTATTTTCAGGGTTTTCTCCATTTTTCGTCCAGAGCACCAAAATTTCATTCCGTAGGGGGGGGGATGTGTATACTTTTTGAAATCTGTGAGAAAAGGCCATTTCAGAAATGCATGGGTTAGGGGGGGGTAGCTGACGATATTTTTGAGCATCGAGGCCAAACTTTTCGGTGTTTGCACGATTTTCGACCCCAGGTTGCTGCAAAGTCGGCACGCAAACATGCACTGAATGTTTCACACTTGCTTATTCCGAATCGTCATTTGCGCTGTCTTTTTCAGGCAGGGCTGGGACCCCATTCGGGCAGACATCACCATGCTTATTGTTAGGAACATATTTTTTCAGCTTTTGCCAATCCTGCAACCTGCGGCTCTTTACCGGTACCCACCCTGAATTCAGAGGCATTGCCCAGAGACCATCTGTTGTGAGGTCAACATTCCGTTGTTTGGTCAGCCTCACGTTGCGCCACGAGGCTTTTTTGCGGTGCTAGGGGTCTTCTGGCGACTAACCCGCACCCAGGTAGCACCCCCAGAGTGTGCTCTTTTGCGAACCAAAGGTTGTTGCGGTGCATCTGGGGATGCAACAGCGCGTGGCGTGAATTTGTATCCGGACATGGTGGCTGTCTGTTGACAAAAACAGCCAGCAAGCAACACAGGCACTGTCCAAAAAAAGACAAAATCTCTAACATATTGTCAGTACAACATGCAGACCCAGGGTGTTCCAAATAGCCCTTTTCAAGGGCTTTCCGAATATACCCCACACCCCCCCCCCTTTGGGACACTCAGCGGGCACAAACGAGGCAACAATCACAGCCATCCCTGAAAACGCTCCGTGTTGGCATATTCCTGTCCGTCCCCGAGAGATATTGTTTTCCCCGAATCCCATGGAATCCCACAGACTATTCCCACGAATCCCACTGCATCCCCACAAATCCTTGGCTTTCTGTACTGCGTTTCAGAGGAGGGCGGGCCAGCGCGTGGGTGTTTTGGATTCGCCGGGCCCCCCGATTTGTCCCCCATGGCCTTCACATTCCTTCTTTACCTGCGGTTGCAGCCGCGCTTTGTCATTGCTCTTTTCACTCATCCAATCAATCCTAAATTGCCCCCCCCCCCCACGAATTTAGTTCTGAAAACCCCAACCAGAGTGTACACCGGGAAGCACCAACCAGCTGAGCCTCAAACCCCCCCCCCCCCCCGGAGAACCAATGTGGACCCTTAATCTAGCTCAAACCAGCGTGTACACCTTGAAGTACGACGGGCACACTGACTGAGTTGTGGGTAAGCAAACCCCTTGGACGCCCCCCCCCCCCCGGTATTCTGCACAACCACCCGTTTTTGACGGGCATCATCAGTTTTGTTTTTGTGGAGGGTGGCTTTTTGGGAGAAGTGCAACTGCCTGCTCCGGCTGTACGTGCTGTGGGTCAGACTGCAAAGTGCCGCACCCAGGCTGCGTTGGAGGAAAAAGGTGCGCGGAGGGCAAGGGGGTCGTTCGAGCCCCCCTTCACCCTTTCCCCCTCGCCCCCGGGGGTGACTCCCGTGACGGGAGCCCCAGGCGGGCGTGGGGGGGGGGGGCATAGGCGGCCGGAGCACACGACAGAAGGGGTACATCAGGCAGCCGTGGATGAGACAAAGGGGGTTTTCTGAATTGGGCCACAATCAACACCCCAGTTTTGAAGGAGTGGAACGCAGTACATGCGCCGAGCCCCCCCCACAAAGTATGGCCTGAACGCCTGCTATTCGTTGGAGCGAAAGTTTGGGACTTTTGGTGTTGCTCTTGCGAGGGTGACCTGCAACTGGTGCATCCACTCGGCCTCTCCACGCTCCATGCCCCCCCCCCCCCCCTCACGCTCGTACACGAGCTCGCTTGTAAAGGGGAGGTATGCGGGTAGCTGCTTGCCCTCAGTCTTCAAGGGTGACTTCCACAGCGGACTGTAGCCTCAAACCCAAGAAACTGGCGTAGCACAACAGGTCAACAAGCAGATGTCATTGTCAGACTATCGATTTCAGGCTCAGAGAGCCCCTCATCAGGTCTGTGACAGGTGGAACAATCACAGTTGTTGCAAATCTAACAACAAATCAACACATGAATCAGAATCTGACAGACTCTCACCATATGCCTGGTGTTGCTCTTGCATCCACTCGGCCTCTCCACGCTCGATGCCCCCCCCCCCCCCCTCACGCTCGTACACGGGCTCGCTCACGCCCCCGCCGCCTCCACGGCCAAGTCCCGTCCTGCTGCTGCGTAGGATGGCCTGTCCTGGATTGTGGCGAACTACTTCACTGACAATGAGAAGCATGACCTTGGCACGTCGCCGCATCTGTACCCCGCCGCCAAAGGAGTCAAGGCCCTGCCAGGCCTCATTGAGTCGACGGACATGATCAACGTATGATCAACGTGCCTGGGCTGCGCGCTGCGGCGTACGGCACGGAACGGGGGTATCAGGGTAGAAGGGGGTGGGGAGGGAGCGCCCCTTCAGCCAGCGCCCCTTCCCTCTGATTCTGGTGTCGTTGCCGCTGCACTGCGCTATTTCGCACGTCGACTACGCTGCCATAGCTCTCCGTTGTGTGTCTCGTTGTATGCACTCGAAATGCTCAATTTGCGTATATTCAAAATGCCCAGTTTTTTGTTGTTTGTGTGTGGTCAAAGGGTGGGGGATTTTGCGGGTTTGGGGGCATTGTTGAGGTCCCCGGTTCATTCCGATGGTTCTCAACTTCCACAACTTCGGCATTTCGAGTTCTCACGAGTTGAGCACTTGGAACATACACAAGGTGAGCATTCCGCCCCCCCCACCCCCCGCCCTGCAGAGTTGTGGAGCAGGAAAAGGCCGGAGGCTCCGCTGGCACCAACCAAGTGAAGGGAAGGGCACAGGCCGGGGGGGGGGGAAGGAAGCACCAGCAGGGCCAGGGCCGGGTGGTGACAGCCCAGGGGGGTGCTGCCGCCTGCCAAGGGAGAGGGTCAGGGGCGAGGGGCTGCCAGCTCCAGACAGCAATGCTCTGAGGCGCTCTGGGTGCTGTGTACAGGTTGGTGGATGCGAAAGTAGGTTTGAAATTATGGGCCAAGATGGGGTGTTCCCCGCAATACACCCAAATGGTGCCAGAATGGCTGGCCAATGGCCGGAAGTGATGTTGGCAACATGCGTGCGCGGCGTGACGCGACGCCCGCAAATGGTTACGTTTTCGCCGAGAACAAATTCGGGTGGATGCGGCTTGCTTAAAAACAGGGGGACATTAGGGTTAAAATTGTGGGTCAAGCTGCGGTACTCCCCGTGGTATACCCGAAGGGTGCCAAAATAACCACGTGTCTTTGCCGGCTCCTGTTGCACCTGCGACTCAGTAGGAACCAGCTTCATTGCACCTGCGACTCAGTAGGAACCAGCTTCATTGCACCTGCGACTCAGTAGGAACCAGCTTCATTGCACCTGCGACTCAGTAGGAACCAGCTTCATTGCACCTGCGACTCAGCAGGGCCCAGCTCCTTCTGGTCACGGTTCACCTGGTCGGACGCTTCTCGCAAGTCCGGCCGTGGCCCTGCGGGCCATTTCCCACAGAGCGCGCCCTCCGCCCTGTCCCTCTCAGGCTCGACGCTGGACCACTCCGCCGCGGAAGGCCTCGCCGTCCCGCACCTCCCGCTACAACCACGACGACTTTGTGCGGCGGCTGGAGGACGCGCACATGACCGTCCTCGACTCCCGCGACGGGAAGATGGACGGCAAGTACTTCGGCCACGACTTGAAGGCCCTGGGGCACCTGGACGGGCCCACGACCTCCACCACCGCCTACAGAAGGGCGTATTAAAGCTGGCGTTGTTGCTGGATTTGCCGGATTGTCATTTTGGTACCGAGCAGCCCCCCCGTCCCCCCCTCCACCACCAGACAGCCCTGCGCATGGCAGGACCGGGCTTTGGGATCAGGCACGCCCTCCGGCATCGAAAGGGAATTACTACGCGGGGCGCACGGGGCAGCGGTTTGGCTCGTTTTGGCCGTGTTGCAAAGAGGGACGGTTCGGAACCGCATACCAGACTTGCCGCTGGCATCTGCCGGGCTCAGACATGATCCGATGGAGCAGGGTCCTACTGAGCCACACGCTGGACGCAGCACGTTCCTACTGAGTTCTGGTGGTACATGGGGCGATATTACTGAGGGGCATTTGGTACGGGGCCCATTCCTACTGAGCCCCAGTTTCTCTGCTCGACGCTAGTGGGCATGTCTGCCGCGTACTGCGGCATTTTGCTACACAACAACTTGTACCACTGGTTTTCCGATACGTTGGCTTAATTTTGGTTCACGACGATGTTTTGCAGGTGCCCCCAGCGTGGGCCATTCAGGGGCATTCTATGTGGGCAGGCTCGAGGGAGAACAGCCCTGCGCTGGGCGCGTCGGTGCATATGGGGCGCGCGTGGGGCGCACGCTCCCTCCCGCCTAGATTGGCCACATGGCCGAGGGGCCGCCCATCGTGGGATGTTGTACGTTTCGGTGTGTGCGGGCGGGAAGTGGAGTTGGCAGGTGCGGGGCGGCCCGCTGGCCCGGCCCGTGCGCCCTGCAGGCACACAGCAGTGGGGGGCTGGATTTGGGGGAGAGGTGCCGCGGAGGGGCTTTGAGGGAGGCGAGGGTGGGGGGCCACAGTTTGGGGGGGGGGGGGAAGGGGCGGCGGTGGATATCCCGGGCCTGCCTGTCCTGTGCGTACTACCGGGGCCATGTCTGCCCCAAAGCCTGGAATGGGGCAGCCCCCCCCCCCCCCCCACACGGGTATGCCAGCGCCCGCTTCTGAGGAAGTGGCTGTGGTGTGGTGCTGGCTGCCGCCGAGGGATTCACCGCCGCCGGGCACACGGCGGCGGTTCGGTGGTCCAGTGGTGCCGTTGGGCTGGGCTGGCACGTCCGGCACTTCCCTCCATTTGTTGACCTGAAAGTGCTTCTCTGCACTACCTCTTTTTTCATGGTCCTTGGGCCGCTTTCCGGATCAGTTCTCGCACGAGCAACGGCGCAAGCGGCTCTGGCTCTTCTCGTCATCTTCGTTGGTGGGAACGGTGCCGGAGGGATTCCTGCCGTGCGCCCGCACTCCTCCGCTGGAGAGGGGCAATCGTGGCAACGATAGAGGTGCTCCTCATGGCGTACCCCGTCTCTTGTCAGAGCAACAAGGGGCGCACCCCTCAGTAGCAGACGTGCGCCGATGCTGCTCTGCATGCGCCCGTCCCCCACAGCCCCCCATGTCCGGGTCCCCCACACGTTGTTGCGGTGGTTCCCCCAGATCTTCCATGTCCGGGCTCCACCATCACACGCCAATCCCCGGCGTATGCAATACCTAGAGCCCCGGGCCCTCCTGCAGCCCCGGGCATCGGCGGAGCACCTGACGCAGTGCACGCGGCAGGAAGATTTAGCCGTTCGGCCCGACCAAGCAGCTGTAGATTCACTGGTGGCTAGGCCAGAAGAACCACTGCACTGTTTCTTCGTACAGGATCCAGACACAGATGAAGGGGGATTGTTTCATGTTGTATGTAGGGACCCCCGGCCCTTGTCCAAGCAACAGTACATGACCAGGAATTGCCGGACCCAGCGTCGAGTGTTGCTCGGACAAGGGCGTTGCATACGCGCCGGAATTTGCGTGATACATCTTCGGCATGTAATTTCCCTCCGCTATTAGGACAATGGTAGGATAATTGACAGTCCAGCAGGGAGACCCCAAACTAGGGTGGTGGTTGTGCAGGCTTGGTGTCAGGCGCAGCAGGACAATGCGTATGGGGCCCTGCTGCGCGTCGACCAGTCCAAGCTGCAGGGGCTGTCCCTCACAGCCCAGACAGGGTGCGTCCTCCGCCTGAAGCCTGCCAAATTCCGCCTTCTCACAGAGGTTAGCCCGGATGGCATCCGGTTCCCCGAAACCCCAGAGAAATTCCACATTTGTTGTCCCCAAGGGTTTGCTCTCCTTTGCTGGCATTTTGGCAGAGGGTACCAGCCACCCCAGTCTGGCTACACCCGCCGTAAAGGTAGCGCACTGCGCACGTGCGACGCAGCAACTCCCCCGTTGTTTCGCCTCCTGCCTGGAGTGTGCCTCAACACCCTCGGGAGGAACCGGCCTGCACACATGTGGTGTTCTGGTTTGCCATGACCAAGGGGGCGTTGTACATCTTTGGGACCCCTGAATGGCAAACCGGACCGCCGGGGAACCCTGTGACCAACCCTGGGGTGTGAGATGTGAGTGCTTTGTGCTGTGGGCATCCAACTAAGCCAAGCAGATACGACACGAGCCCCCCCCCCCCAACCCCACCCCATTTTAATCTTTTGCCTGCTGCTTTCCCCCAGTGCTCAACACAGCTGCCTGCAGCCGCAGGCTTGATATTGTCATGATTCGTTCATGATCTGTGCTCTACTCCCTCCTGTCCTTGGCCCCCACAGCCCACTACAAATCACGGGGTAAAGGGGGGCGGGCGTACTGCTGACCCAGGGTATTGCAGATAGAAGGTCCGAGGTCTCACGTAGGTGGGAGGAGGTTGGTGCACTGTATTATTGCTCTTGACTGGTGTGCAGTGATTCCATCCCCTTGTGTCAGCTTTGGTGCTTGTGAAATGATGATGGAATTCAGGTGCAGACAGGCTGGACGTTCGTTCATAAAAATTCTTGGGCCGCGGAGGCCACAAAACCCCGCACCAACAACAAGCAGCAACGGTGCCCTAACGATCCCAACCAACAAAGTGACCCAAGCCTCAAACAAGCCCAAACATTTAAGCACGCATATCTCTCGGGGACCTTCATAACCTGCCAACACGGAGCAAATTCGCACCTTTTCAGGGTTTCCTCATTTTTTTGTACAATGCGCAAAAATGCTGTTCCCTAAGGGGGGGGGGGTATGTGTATGCTTTTGGAAATCTGGAAATTTGGAAATTTTAGAAAAGGGCTTGAAAATGAGCCTGGGGCCAGGGTCTTTCTCAGCGATATGTGAAAATGCTGGTCCCCGCATGAAATCTATTTGGCTTAAAGTGGCCCCGTTTTCGGACGGGAAACAGGACCGTTTTTGACCAAATGGTTTTTGTGCCGGACAGAAATCTCAAACATATTGTCAGTACAACATGCAGACCCATGGTGTTCCAACTAGCCCTTTTCAAGGGCCTTCCGAATATACCCCATATCCCCCCCCCCCCCCTATGGGACACTCACGGGGCACAAATGAGGCAACAAGGGTAGCAACCCCGGAAGATGCTCCGAATTGGCAGGAAACAACACGTCTCTGAGAGATATAGAGTGCTAGACGCTGTCATATGCCTTGGAAAAGTCAACAGTGAGAAACACACCGTAAACACGCGCACTACCTCCTGCTCCAATCGTCCGAGTGGATACCCAGGGACCCCACAGCAAAGGACACATACCTGACAATGGGGGACTATAGGACAGGAGCAAAAGCCATGCACAAAAACTTGTTTGCGGCCTAGGGAAGCATGGGACTCCACAGTGTGGGAAGTCCCACTCTGCCCACTGCCCAAACGCACTTGGGACCCAATGAATGGGACATCCAAACCAACTGCGGGACATCCAAACCAACTGCGGGACATCCAAACCAACTGCGGGACATCCAAACCAACTGCGGGACATCCAAACCAACTGCGGGACATCCAAACCAACTGCGGGACATCCAAACCAACTGCGGGACATCCAAACCAACTGCGGGACATCCAAACCAACTGCGGGACATCCAAACCAACTGATTCCAGCCTCTGCAGGGAAACCCCTGGGGGACAGCCAGGAGGTGATTCCCGTATGCTCCCCCACGCACTGCTGAAACCGAGTTGTTTCGAACTTGCCCTTGCGGCCCTTTGCGAGCTTGGCACATTCATGTTGCCCCATTTGTTAAAAAAAGGGGGGGGTCCTGGGTATTTGAGGGTGGGGCCTTGGGACTTGAGGGTGGGGCCTTGGTATTTGAGGGTGGAGCCTTGGTATTTGAGGGCAGCTGCTGCCGGTGTTATCTGGTTATTGGCATCACCTGCCGCAGAACCTGTTCCAACCAGTAGAGAAGTGCAGTTGCTTTGCGGAGTTTGCAAAGTGCATTGCCCTGGTACATGAGCTCTGAAGTGAAAAGTTCATACTGCTTCTGAGGGTTGTGCTTGGTGAGTAAGGTAGTTAGAAAATTGCTCCAGGGGGGGGGGGGACCTCCTCCTTCCATTTTTTGGGTTCTAATGCGTGTCTGCCCTATGTCCTGGGGGGTTCCCGAAAAAAGAAAAACAGCAAAGGTCTGGGAAAAAAAAGGCTTGAAGAAAGGGCACCCCTTCATGTTCTTCTTCCTGTTCTGGTTTTTTGTGCCCTGAGGGAGCGCCCAGCGGCCGTCCATGACCCTCCGCGCGCCGTCTGACCGCCCAACCGCCGTCGGTTCCCGCCCAAACTATGACTGAGTGACTAGTCACCCCCTTTCCTTGTGCCCCACCCGGAGCGCCCCGCTTGAGGACATCTTCTTCAAATCTTCAACACTGGGCTGGCTGCCAAGCATTGTGCGGCATGCCTAGGCACAGAGTGTGCGACCACACCCTTACAACACGGGGAGCTCGTGCCTGTCCCAAAAAACAGTGACGCATGTCCCCACTTGTGTACGTACGTTCCCTCTATGTTGGGTGTTGTTGTGGCTGTGTGTATGCCTGTGCTGTGTTGCAACCTAAGCCAGTGTTGTTGTGGCTGTGTGTATGCCTGTGCTGCGTTGCAACCTAAGCCAGTGTTGTTGTGGCTGTGTGTATGCCTGTGCTGCGTTGCAGCCTAAGCCAGTGTTGTTGTGGCTGTGTGTATGCCTGTGCTGCGTTGCAACCTAAGCCAGTGTTGTTTTGGCTGTGTGTATGCCTGTGCTGCGTTGCAACCTAAGCCAGTGTTGTTGTGGCTGTGTGTATGCCTGTGCTGCGTTGCAACCTAAGCCAGTGTTGTTGTGGCTGTGTGTATGCCTGTGCTGCGTTGCAACCTAAGCCAGTGTTGTTTTGGCTGTGTGTATGCCTGTGCTGCGTTGCAACCTAAGCCAGTGTTGTTGTGGCTGTGTGTATGCCTGTGCTGCGTTGCAACCTGAGCCAGTGTTGCTGTGGCTGTGTGTATGCCTGTGCTGCGTTGCAGCCTAAGCCAGTGTTGTTGTGGCTGTGTGTATGCTTGTGCTGCGTTGCAACCTAAGCCAGTGTTGCCCGTCTCCGCTTGTCCAAAAATGGTTTGCTGTGGGGAAGTCATCGCAAGAGGTCGGCCAAGTGTTGCCCACCACCGTGCAAACAAGCCCAAACCGGCCAATAAGCACCACTAGGAGGGCCTACATGGTGCTACATGACTTTATAAAAACGGCCAATAAGCACCACTAGGAGGGCCTACATGGTGCTACATGCCTTTATACGCACTCCCACTGTCCCCGAATGATCACCCGACAACGGCCCGTGGGGGGGGGGGTCCGAAAAAGGGGCTCTTCTGTCAGGGACCCAACCTTTGTCCGTTTCTGGGTAAAACAAATTGAAAACAAATTTTCATGGAAAGGCGGGGAAACTGATGATCTTCTGACCCTTTTTGTTGTGCTGATTCCAAAAATGCCATTTTCACGATTTTGGGTTTTTTTTTGGTCTCTGACCGGTCCCCCGCGACCGGGTGGCCCTGACATGGCCCGACAAGAGAGCCCCATCCCGGGGCCATGATCTCGGGTTTTGAAATGATTAGCATGATCCTGACCTCCTGCCAGACTCTCTCAGTTCAATATGGTTCAATGGGCCTCAATCACAACATCCTTTGCTTTGCTGCTCCCCCAGTGCACACCCGCCTTGCGCCGAATGTTGCCTTGAGTTCACCGCTTTTACCCATAACCTAGGGTGGAGGGGGGGTTGAGATAGGGGCTTTGATGACTCCACCCCCCCCCCCCTCTTCTCTTGCAGCACACACCTATGCGTTCTGGGGGGTCCCCAACAAAGGGGAACAAATCAAAATTGGCTGCTTCACCCATGCTTCTCGGGGGCCCACAAGTGGGTGGAGATGCTACGTCACCCCTGCATTCTCGGGGGTCCCCAACAAAGGGGAACAAAATCAGAATTGGCTGCCTCACCCCTGCCTTCTCGGGGGCCCACAAGTGGGCGCAGATGCTACCTCACCCATGCATTCTCGGGTGTCCCCAACAAAGGGGAACAAAATCAGAATTTGCTGCCTCCCCCTTGCCTTCCCGGGGGGCCACAAGTGGGTGGAGATGCTACGTCACCCCTGTATTCTCGGGGGTCCCCAACAAAGGGGAACAAAATCAGAATTGGCTGCCTCACCCCTGCCTTCTCGAAGGCCCAAAAGAGGGTGCAAATGCTATGTCACCCCTGCATTCTCTGGGGTCCCCCACAAAGGGGAACAAAATCAGAATTGGCTGCCTCACCCATGCTTCTCGGGGGCCCACAAGTGGGTAGAGATGCTACGTCACCCCTGCATTCTCGGGGGTCCCCAACAAAGGGGAACAAAATCAGAATTGGCTGCCTCACCCCTGCCTTCTCGGGGGCCCACAAGTGGGCGCAAATGCTACCTCACCCATGCATTCTGGGGTGTCCCCAACAAGGGGGAACAAAATCAGAATTGGCGGCCTCCCCCTTGCCTTCCTGGGGGGCCACAAGTGGGTGGAGATGCTACGTCACCCTTGCATTCTCGGGTGTCCCCAACAATATGTCGGGAGGAAGACGGCCGCGTCCATCACAGATGGACAGTGTGCATTGAGTTTCCCGCAGGTGCTTGTGTTGGCCTATGTGGGGTTCTCCAAGTCAACAAGTCTCACGTTCATATTGATGCCTCTGGTCTTTGGGATTGTGCTCTGCGTGAGCCCCCTTGTTCCCAACGACCTTGCCTTGAGCCAAAGCGCCGCCAGCCTGGTGATTGTGATGTTTTTCGCCGGGCTGTGTGACCGGCACTCGTTGCTAACGCGGTGCTCGTTCTTCAATGAGCAGTCGTTCGAGACGGCCCTGAACGTGGCGGTGCAGGCGTCCAAGAAGGCCGATAGCATTCTGAACCACAAGCTGAAGAACACCATGGCAGATGCCGTTGGTGATATCGACATGTTCATCGAGGACGTTGAAAAAGTTGGTAACGTCAACCCGCAGTCGGTGGTCCAGCTGAAGCAAGCCGGGGCCCCGCTCTGCAGGGGGATGAAGTCGTGTCGGCACCGCCAAGTGTACTTGCAGTTGGCGGCCAATGATTATAAATTGTCCCTGCAACCGGTCCATCTGCAGAAGTTTGCGAAGGAGCTCTTCACTGGCCGGCATGTGCGACTTTTCGCAGAGGACGTCCTGGTGCTGATCGACCCGATCCTGTGTGACCTGATCCTGGACAACCTCCTCAGCAACGCTTTCGTACACGGCCACCCCAATGACCCCGACGTCGAGTTCCGCGCGATGCTGCGGCCCATGGTGACGGCGGAGGAGAATCGCAGGCATAACAACAATGCGCCAGGCGAGAGGCTCTTCTCCGGAACCTCGGACCCCATTGTCCCGGATGGCAATGATCCCCGTAGCTCCCTGCAAAGGATGCGGCTCACGCTCCTCGTCAGCAACGCCAAGAATCCGGTGCGACCGGAGGTCACGGAGGACTGCGTGAAGGACGTGGTGAGCGGCAAGGCCGTCAAGGGCCCATCCACATCGGCCATGTCGGACCACATCGGTTTGCAGCACTCCTTCATGGCCGCAGACACGCTGGGTATGACATTGTTGCTGAAGCAACGGGCGCAGCGGGTGACTACCAAGTTGGAGGGGGACGTGATCACGACCCACGCGGGCACCGCGGTACGTCGGTCCCCCGAGGTCGACTTGCAAGCCTGGCCCGAGAACCTGAAGATCTACTGCATGGACGACTCCGCCCCTGCGCGACGGCTGCTGTTCCACAACTTGACCAAATGGGCCGCGACCCCCAACGTGCAGACCTATGGCCAGAACGAGGGCGAGGCTGCGCGGTTCATCAAGGACACGGTCAATGACGCGGACATCGTTATTTTGGACCAGCACCTCGAGTACGGTGGCGAGGCCAACATTCTTGGCACGGATCTCGTTGCAGAGCTCGTTGCGAAACGGTTTACGGGGCTCATCTGCATGCGCTCTGCGAACGTGGCGGATGAGGACGTGCGCGCTTATTGGGCCGCAGGTGCCCACTGCGTGTTCGGTAAGGATATGCTGATGAAAGACATGATCCAGCAGATGAAACGGGAGTATTTACAGAGGGGCTGCATGACCACCCCTGCCCTACCCACGTGTTTGGCTGACTCATCCGAAGCTCTCCAATATGTGGCCTCGTCATCTCTGGATACCGCCAACAGTGCTGAGCAAGGTAGATTTGGCCGAGATTCCCTCCAATGTGCGCAGAGCTCCACTCGGGCCTGTTGGATAAACCCAGGTTCAAGGTAAGATGTACATACCTACACAGCTCTTTCTTCCGTTTCCTGTGTCAAGTGCCCCGCAGTCAGAGGACCGTGGGTCGTCCGTTTCAGTTTTGTGTTGCACACTATTGTCCTGTATTGCCAGAATTACAACCACACAAGATGCACGACCCCCCCCTCCAAATCGGCGGCCAAATTCGGCCGACCTCGCCGATTTGTTCCGCCGATCTGTCAGGTTTCTGAATTTCGCCGATTTGTTTTGCCGATTCGTTGGGTGTCTGATATTTTGCCAATTCATTTTGCTGACTTGTTGGGGCTTCTGGGTTTCTCGGACACCTGATTTGGAGGTGTCAACCTAAGATGTGCATCATTTGCTTTGGGACACTGGATAATACCTTTTCTTTCTATATTGGTTCTTCAGATTGGCACGATGAAGTGTTTTTACTGCCCACAGAAAGACACATCTCTGGTCCCCTGGGATTCATTGTCCCAGAGTGATTAAACTTTTCTGCGGGATAAGTACCTTGATGCTAGTCAGGGGCCGCTTGCGACTTGTGTGTTCGCTCGCAATTTACAAAAACTGCAAAAAAAATTTGGTTCGGGGATGGATATGTATGTCCCGCTCGTTAGATGGATATTCAACTTTTACTGTGCTGTGTTAGGAGGGCAACGGACTTGGGCAACCAGCCAAACCAGGGGTTGGTTGTTGCGCATGGCCGTGGGCAGCCCTGTACTGCGGGAAAAATGCGCGCCCTCTTCTTTCCCACAGTTAACCACATTGACAAATGAACACCAAATGACTGAATCTCAGCTGACTGGGCTGTAGTGTGCCTTCCAACGTGGATGGAATGATCTAATGTTCAACTGGTTCGGACGTGAAACCCTTCTTCCTGTGATACACCATTCTGAAGTCCTGTCTGTGCTGCCCCTTGGGGCCAGGCTTCGGTGCTGTGTTGGGCCTTGGAGCTGGCTTTGGCTTCGGCTTAGGCTTGAGTTCTGGGACGTTAAAATGCTTGGGACTCGAATTCTCATCAAAACTCAAAGAAAATTATTGGTGTGCGCATTTTCTAGCTTGTGCGATCGGTTTACACGTGGTGGGCACCAATGCTTGGTACCTCTTGCATCTTTGTGGTGGCTGTGGAGCTCACGCTGGCCACCTTTTGTAATTTTTTCATGGTTTACACCATTTTTGTTGTGGTGCTCAACATTTGTTTCCCATGCCTTTCCTTCTTCAGACATACAAGCACACAATAGCTTAGACATACAAGCACACAATAGCAAACACGAAGAAAACACGTAACTGGAACTTTTTTTTTGGCTCAGACTAAGATGAGCTGGCATAGCCTGCTCACTTCACAGTACTCGAGGTGACCCCTTGGGATCAAGGTTCGAGCTGTCCGAGCTGTCCAATGCTACGATGATCCCACAAATGACTCTGGTAGCGGATCTAACACGTAGTGAGGATTTGCTGAGTTTGAAACTAGGTTATGCAGTGGGAGACTGCCACGCACGTAGGCTTCCCAGTGTGCATGAGGCACAATGATTGTAGGCTGAAGAAGACAGCAATGTGAAGATTGCAGGCCGAGATGAATCAGTAGGTTGCATTTCATATACTATCAGAGAGGTAAGCGGAATGACATTCAGGTACAATGGGCCACTAATTGCTTGGGGCAAAGAGCTGTTGGGTGGTCGGTAATACACAGGAGAGGACTAAGCACGAAGGAAAAATAGAAGCAGGGTTACGGCGCGCTGAGGAGTGGCATTCCACACCCATGGGGGAAAAATAAAAAAGGGAGGACGCCACACGAGGGCCAACCTGCCATGGGTTGGTGAAAAAATAGTAACTGGCATGCAGCCGACACCACCGCCAAGTGTAAGGATGGAATTTCAGATGTCAAATCGACGTAGGGCTCCTTGGTTGGGCTGTGCCTGTGGGCAGCAAACGGGCCCAAAAGTTGCCCTGTGTGCGCCCTGTGTGTGGGGCACATTTCCAAATAGGTTTGGTTGTGTTTGAGCCAAGGGGAAGTGGCCTGGAGGGCTATTGGTGGCTGAGCAGGGCTTGGTCCCGTTGACCATGAGGGACGGTTGGTTGGTTGGTTGGTTGGTTATTTCATGGGTCGCATCCTGTGGGCACGTCCCGCCCTAGACCCGGCGATGAGTGGCTGTGCTCGGGCACTCTCGGTGCACGCCACCCCCCCCCCCCCATCCCCGATGCGCTGAATCGGACAAAAGACCCTGTTTGGTTGCCTCACTTGCTCTGCAGCCCCAGCCTACTTCCCCAGGCTACTCTCAGATGGGCGACTAACTAGGGGCAACCAACTATGGGGACTGCAGGACACCCAGAGCGCTAGGTTGGGGACCTGTAGAGGTGGTGACATTGGGATGGTAGATTCACATGGCAGGAAAGCACATCAAATCATAGCCAGAATGTCAATGGGCACCCGTTCTTCCAACCAAACACTAGTTGTTCCTCGTCTCAACTTTTGTTTGCGTCTCCAATGTTCAGGCAGTTTTCCTGTCTTTGTTTTTGTTAACCCATGGACGGGGTTGAGCAGCCCAATCAGGCCCAGCAGGTGTCAGCAGAGGAGCGACTGGCAGCCCAGGCCAAAGAGATTCAAGAACTCAGAGAGCAACTCGCCCGAGTGGCAGTGAAGGAGGGGCCACGCTTGCCCCCGTTAAGCGTGCCGGAGATCAACCGAGCCCTCGAGAAACCCCAATTGGCGCAGTGGATGAGGATAATGCTATCCAACATCAAGGCATACGTACGGCTTAGGGCCGGTGAGGTGGGGGAGATCCCCCGCCCGAGCGAGTTCGGCGGCCAGGCAACGGAGGCCGAGGTCGACCCGGGAGAGCAGCTGGCATGGCGGGTCTGGGACTGCGTGTCCCAGTCCCAGGCGGCCTACGCCCGACGGTATGCAGGCTCCCAGGGGAAGTCCAGCTCCGAGTCCAACCAATACGCCACGTTGGAAGAGGCATGGAAGGAGCAGGGGTCGGCGTTCACATGGCGAAGTGTAAAGTTCAGGGAAGTGGGCGGAGTGCTGCAGTGGCAGTTGCGGCAAGGGGAGTGGATCCCTGTGGAGTCACCGCCGAGCGGAGGGTGCCAGAGGTGCGCGCAGCGGGGTTCCCGCGACGAGCGCCACTGGCACTTTAGGTGCCCACA
The DNA here is from genome assembly GCA_964036045.1 of Eutreptiella sp. 'Long Island Sound 2002'. NCBI lineage: Eukaryota > Euglenozoa > Euglenophyceae > Eutreptiales > Eutreptiaceae > Eutreptiella > Eutreptiella sp. 'Long Island Sound 2002'. The sequence goes on along the minus strand of OZ038404.1, from coordinate 19,962,994 downwards.
CTGGTCCTGACAGGATCAGCTGGAGCTCGGACCGACCGCACCGGGCTGTGGCGTCACAGGCGCAGCGGCAGAGCTGCGGGCACTCGCCCGCAGGTGGGAGACGGCAGCCCGGGCAGACGACCCCTATTCACCGGAAGAAAGCGCCATGCAATCGTGGAGGCCGAGGACCCGGTCGCAGTATGCGTCCCGACTCCGGGCCTTGGCAGCTTACGCGGAGCGCACGGGCCCGCCTGATCCAGCCGAGACACTGGCAGGCCTCCTGGCAGAGCGGGCGCAGGCCGGAGCTACAGCGTCAGCCCTGCGGGGTATTATTTCCGTGATCCGGGCCGTGGAGGACCTCCAATGGCCGCCACCAACAGTCACGACCCTACACAAGAGAATCGCGGCGGGGGCCGCTTCATTTGGCTCTCAGCCCTATCTGTCCCCAGCGGGCATGGTCCAGCTGGTCAAGAGGGCCAGAGACTCCCGAAACGGGATGGTGTTCAGCGCGTTGGCGATCATCAGCTCGGTGTGCTACCTGCGGGTGGGCGAAGCAGCTGGCATCCGAGTTTGTGACCTGGCTATGGCGGGCTTTGTCCAGTTTTGGAACCCCAAAACAGGGGAGGAGGGGTACACCACCCGGCCCCTCTACCGGTATGCGGACGGGGTCCGTGCATGGCTTCATCGCCACATGGTCTCATTGGGCCGGTCGTCAGACATGCTGGTCTGGCAGTCGGGTGAGGCGGGATTGGAGGCAGGCATGGCCGAGGCCCTGGCGGGCACAGCGTACGCCCGCGCCGGGTGGCATGCGCTACGCCGGGGCGGCGCCGCAGCGACTTGGGCCCGCAAAACAGACCTCGCCTACTACAAGTGCTGGGGCAGATGGCAGAGCACGGCCGTGGCGATGCAATACGGCACCAAGTGGTCGGACCCGGGGGTCGTCGCCCCTACGGTACTGCCTGCGTGGTCCCGTGACCGAGGGCCTTTGCCGACTCCGGAGTGTGTGGGCGTCCTGGCGCTGTGGGGTTCACCTATGTTCCCCAACATCGCGGGCGCACTCAGCACCCCGACCAAGCGCAAGCCGAGGCGCCCGCGGGGTGAAGGGCCCGGGACCACCGAGGGCGGCACAGTTGGGAGCGGGGACGAGGGAGAACAGGCCGCGACTGAGCTGGAGGAGTCCGCCGGGGATGGCCCTGCTGAGATGGGCCCAGGGCCTGAAGCGGCTCCTACCCCCCCTCCACTTCAATCTTTGGCCCCTGCCTCTGAGCGCGGCGCCGTGTCCCGGGAAGATGCGGGTCAGCTGTGCACGTTGGCGGGTCCTCTGGTTGCTGTGGGGGGGGGGGGGGTGCGGGCCGGGGACGGCAGACGGGCCCATCAATGTCGATTCCGACGTGGACACCGACGACGACAGCGGGGGTTCCGGAAGCGAACCCGATGGCGCCTTCGCAGTCGGCAGCGCCAGGGGTTCCCCCGGGCGTGGACAGACCGGAATTGCCAAGTTCGTTGGACGCGAGCGTAAACTGTGGTCCTCCAGGACAGCCACTGGTCCTGTCAGAGGAGGGACCGGAGCGGGCTCGAAAGCTGGAATGGTGGGCCGTGTCCACCGCTCATACACGGGGCCGCGTCGCGCTAAGGTGGTCGTGGGTGGTGCGCAGGCCGTGCGACCCAGAGCCGCCGCACGCCGTCAAACTGGGAGACCTCGTTTGGCCCAGCAGGTCGGTTCGCCGGAGCCCAAGCGCACCAAGCTCGGGACAGGCGGGCATGTCCCGACGCCGGCGGCGCAAAACCCGGTGGAGGGTGCCTTCGTGGCTGCAGCTGAGAGCCTCAAGACCAAGGCTAGGGGGCGGGCGGTCCCAGTGGCGTCACCCCCCCCCTCTGTGTAAGGGTCCAGACAGGGGCCGGAGGGTGCGGGAGCAGCCCCCCCTTTTCCTGGAGTTCATGCGAGCGCTCACCCCGCATTTCCATTGGATAGCAGAGCGGGAGCGTTGTGGCTTGTGGATGGTGGCGAAAAGGGTGGACTTATGGCTAAATAGGGTCTTTGATACAGCCGAGGATTTCCGCTTAAGGGGAGCCCTGCCCGCGCTCTTGAGGGCGTTGCGCACGCTCCACCCGGACTCTTGGGAGGCGTGCCTCCACGTCAACACCTCCCCCATTCCCAGGTTCATGGGGGGGGTCGAGGATGCAATTTTGGATCGGGGTCTGGGACCGGTCGGCACCCACCAGCTCCTTGCGGATCTGTGGGATGCTGTGATCCCACCTTTCTACCGCGAGGGACTCCGGGATTTCGATGTCGAGCGTGAGTGGCAGGTCGGGGAAAGGGTGATCCGAGGGGCGTCCCGCTGGGTGTCCCAGCAAGTCCAAAGGATAGTGCAGGCGTTGCGGGGGGCGGGGGTTTACGAGGAGACCGCCGACCCCCCCCCCCCCCCCCCACGTGTTACCCCTTCGTCATCCCCAAGTCCTCCGAGAAGGTATCCTTGATCTTGAGTTGCGTCAAGATCAACAAGAGTGACGGGGCCAAGCCCCCCACTTTTAGGTTGGATTCCTGGGAGGACTTGGCCAGATCCTTGTCTGCATTCCCGCCTGACATGGGCCTCTATGGGCTCCACATAGACCTTAAAAACGCGTTTTGGAGCTTTTGCCTGCCACCGGGGGCGCGGCAGATTTTTCGTTTCCGACCCGCCCCCGGGGCCCCCACGGGGGGGGCGACTCCGCGGGTCCTAGGACGCCAACTACCCCTGCCCCCCCCCCCCCCCCCCTAGGGGCCTTCGGCCAACAGTTAGTTGCCAAAGGTGTCGCCCTCAGGCATCCATGGGCGCCTAAGGCGCCCGATGCTCCATGAACACCAAAGGTGCCCTAAGGAAAATTTGTCCAATTTGCACCCCAACACTATCCTTAAACCCAACCTTGACTCTAACACCCACCCCCAACCCTCAGCCTACTCCTATCCCTACACCTAACCCTAATCAAGACTGAATATTGGGACCGAGCTGGTGGGGGAGGGAACATCAGCTATGACTAGTGAGGGACATCAAGAATGATTCACACATTGATGGCTCTTGACAAAGTGAAATCAGCTTGCAAGTGAACCCCATCACCACAAGGCCCACTTTGAAGGCTTTTTGGACTTCTAAGGGGCCAAAATGCCCCAAAATGGGCTCAAAATGGGCTCATTTCACCCGTTTGTGCACCCCAAATGGTCTAGGGTGAGGTTTGGAAAAATGTGTTTTTGAGCCATTTTTGACCCATTTTTGGTCACAACACAGCCCACTGTCAAGGCATTTTGGGATTTTCGGAGGACCAAACTGGGCCGCCACAAGCTCAAAACGGTCCAAAAACACTTGTTTTAGCGTTGCACATGGTCTAGGACCATTTTTTTAGAAAAGTCATCTTTTTGCCCCTACTGGACCCTGTTGACCCATTTGGGCACCCACCTGTTTGGGCTTGAGCTTGCAGCTTGCCGCAGCCTAGTGGGCCTAGGTATTGGGGTCTAGGCGTCCGTTTGGGCAATTCTGAGGGGTGGAAACCACAAAAAGTGGGGGGTTGTTGGTGGAGTAGGTGCCCTCGGAATCGCATTTTGAGCCATGTAGCCAAAGATATGGCCTATTCTTGGTTTGTGGCTGTCGGCATTTGGAGCTTCTGGGGGCCTTTTTGGGCCGTTTCGGGGACATATCATGGAGTTAGAGGGCCGCAAAGAGCTCGTTGACACGGAGAAGTCAAGCCGCACGTGCAGTGTACCCGCCGTTTCCCTTCGTTTGGCTATTTTGAATGTGTTCCAGGGCTTTTTTAGTCCAAAATTGGCTATTTTTGGCCCTAAACTACAGTTTTTGAAATTGAGGTCCGCGACTTGGGAATCCCGTTCCCGGCCGCCACCGTTGAGTTTCTGGCTCAAACTTTGTGTGATTGTACTTCACACCCATAGGTATCATCCACCAAAATTTCAGCCGAATTTGAAGCACCACAACGGAGTTCTGATTTTTCCCCATTTCGCGTGTGCTGCTGCTTGCTTGCTCGCTGCTGCTGCTTGCTTGCTGCTGCTGCTGCTGCTGCTGCTAAACCTAGTAGGTCCACCCTAGACACTAAAAAGGGTTATAAAACCAAGACTGGTTCCACCAGCTCGGTGACCCCAACCCTAATCAAGACTGCATATTGGGACGGAGCCTGTGGGGGAGGGAACATCCGCTATGACCGGTGAGGGATATCAAGAATTATTCACGCATTGATGGCTCTTGACAAAGTGAAATCAGCTTGCAAGTGAACCCCATCACCACAAGGCCCACTTTCAAGCCTTTTTGGACTTCTAAGGGGCCAAAATGTCCCAAAATGGGCTCAAAATGGGCTCATTTCACCCGTTTGTGCACCCCAAATGGTCTAGGATGAGGTTTGGAAAAATGCGTTTTTGACCCATTTTTGACCCATTTTTGGTCCCAAAAGAGCCCATTTTCAAGGCATTTTGGGATTTTCGGAGGACCAAAATGGGCCACCACAAGCTCAAAACGGTCCAAAAACACTTGTTTTAAGCGTCACACATGGTCTAGGATCATTTTTGAGAAAAGTCATCTTTTTGCCCCTACTGGACCCTGTTGACCCATTTGGGCACCCACCTGTTTGGGCTTGAGCTTGCAGCTTGCCTCAGCCCAGTGGGCCTAGGTATTGGGGTCTAGGCGTCCGTTTGGGCAATTCTGAGGGGTGGAAACCACAAAAAGTGGGGGGTTGTTGGTGGAGTAGGTGCCCTTGCAGTCGCTTTTTGAGCCATGTAGCCAAAGATATGGCCTATTCTTGGTTTGTGGCTATCGGCATTTGGAGCTTCTGGGGGCCTTTTTGGGCCGCTTCTGGGACATATCATGGAGTTAGAGGGCCGCAAAGGGCTCGTTGACACGGGGAAGTCAAGCCGCACGTGGAGTGTACACACCGTTTCCCTTCGTTTGGCCATTTTGAATGTGTTCCAGGTCTTTTTTGGCCCAAAAACGGCTGCTTTTGGCCCTAAACTGCAGTTTTTGAAATTGAGGTCCGCCACTTGCGAATCCCGTTCCCGGCCGCCACCGTTGAGTTTCTTGCTCAAACTTGTGATTGGGTGTGATTGTACTTCACACCCATAGGTATCATCCACCAAAATTTCAGCCGAATCTGAAGCACCACAACGGAGTTCTGATTTTTCCCCATTTCGCGCGTGCTGCTTGCTGCTGCTTGCTACTTGCTGCTGCTGCTGCTAAACTTGGTAGGTCCACCCTAGACCCTAAAAAGGGTTATAAAACCAAGACTGGTTCCACCAGCTCGGTGACCCTAACCCTAGCCCTAACCCTAGCCCTGGCTCTCACCCTACGCTAGGGTCAGAGTGAGTGTTGGGGTCCAAAATGGAGAGCAATAATGTGGCAAAAGCAGCCATGAACGAAATTGGAGGGATCTTGTTCAGCCCAATCAACATGGCTGGCATGGCCAAACCAACTAGCTGCAAAGGTTAGGGTTAGGTTTATGGTGATGCTATGGTTAGAGGGGGGGCAAGGGGAGGTAAGGGGAGTCTGTGCCCCCCCCCCCCCCAACACCCCAAATCACCTCACCTGGACCCCCCCCCCCAACCCACCCTCCCGGAGCCCCCCCCCCCCATCGCCCCTCCTAGACCCCCCCTCCAATGCCCCCCCCCCCCCCCCTAGTAGTTGGCGTCCAGAACCGAGGGGTCGCCCCCCCCAGGGGGGCCCCGCCTATGGCGCTGTCGCGACTGCCGTTCGGCTGGAAATACAGCCCGTATTTGTGCCAAACGAGTTTGGCCCGCATTCTCCGGGGGGTACTGCCCCCCGAGATACTCCTTGTGCACTATCTCCATGACTTCCTGCTCGTCTTCACTGATAGGGAGGTGCTCAAGGAAGCGGGGCGGTCGGCCGTGCGCGCACTGATCGAGGCTGGGTTCCTCATCAGTCCTAAGAGTGTCCTGGACCCGGTGCCTGTGGCATCTTTCCTGGGGAAGGAACTTGATTTAGAGGCCAGGCAGATCAAGAGCCACGAGCAGGCCCTACTCCAGTTGTGGACGGGCTGGCTGCGCCTGGCAGTGGGGAAAGGAAATGACCAACACCTCCAAAGCTACCTGGGGTTGCTGAACTGGCACATACGCCCGCGGGGATTCGGCTGTCCCTTCGCGGCGGGCGCCTACTGCTGGCTGCGCTGGGGTAGGACGGTGGGAGGGGTCAAGCAGCCGGCCCAGGGCTTCCCCCTGAAAATGCTGGAGAGCCTCGCAACGTTGATGGCGGTGGCGGCCGAGCCCTGGCAGGCGCCGGGGGGGGAGGCGTGGCGACAGTTGAAGGCCCTCCAGTTTGGGAAGGAGGACAGGCTTACTTCCTGCTCTCTGTGGATCGGAGATGTCATCGTCTGTGTTGATGGTGCGCGTGATGCAGGGTGCTGGAGGGTGGGAGCGCTTGTCCCGGGAGTGGGCGTACGCACGCATGTGGCACCCCCGGCCCGCTTTGCAAGCCAGCAAACCACGGAGCTGAGGGGCTTGGCGTGGGCTGTCAGGTTTGCAGTTAGGACGGGGCACAAGTCCGTAACGGTGTTTAGCGACAGTGAAGCCGCCATTGCTCAAGTGCTGCGACTGCGCGCGACTAGCCACCTGACCCACCACCAAGCGGTACTGCGGTCTTTGGCTAGGGTCCTGTGGGTTTCGGGGATCGTAGTCCGCCTGGTGTGGGTACCTTCTTCACTGCAACCGGGGGGCCCTATGTCGCGGGTGGCATCGGTTTTTGGAGGTTCCCAGGCGAGGGCGGAGGTCGAGGCCTGGCGCACGTGGGATACATTGCTGAATAATTTGGGCGAGGCCCGGGTGAGGGGGGTGGTATGCCTAAGGGGATACTGACCCCCCCCCCCCCCAAGCGGTCCCACGACGGCAGTGCATACACCCTCCGTGTAGCACCTTTTTTCCGCACATATGCCCAAGCGTCGGGGCTCGCGTGGGGCCCGCAAGCGGCGGGGTTCCCGTGGCGCCCACCGGAAGGGTCGCCATGGGGGACAGCGTCACCGACGATCCGCGGAGGCCAAGCAACGACGGGCTGCAAAGTGGACCACCGAGCTCCAGGGTCGCCTACGCGGCAAAGTGGCGCACCTGCCCATCCGTCGGGTGCTGCTCGGCAACGGGGTGCGCCTGTGCCCCCAGTGCCCCCTCCCTGCCGACAGGGATGGGTTTTTGGAGCAAGCGGTCCGGGACGTGGCCGCACGAGTGGGAGGCACGCCGCGCCGCTGGGTGACCCCTGATGGCCGCAGCGTTAAGCCCCCGGGGAAGCATGCATGTGGCGAGGTTTGGGAGGTGAGGCTGCCGGAGGGAGTCGCTGTCGTCTCCATGACGGATTGGAATAAGGGTCACAGGGTTGCTGTGCCCTATATATGGACCCAAGGTGGGTACGGCGTGGTGGTGCGGTTTGCCCGCCTTTTTAATCCGTGAGGTTCAGCGACTGTCGTGGTCGTCTGTTCCAGCCCCTTGCTGTGGGCATCCCTGACGGCATTGCCGCTGGGCGCTTTTATTTGTTTTATTGTGACTACCTCAGTTCGCATTCCTCAAGGGCTGGGGTACGGTAGTGGGGTCAGTGGCGCGATTGCTGGGTTCAGCGGAGAATGAATACCCAAGTTCTGTGCAGTTTTTGTTGTGCTCTGCTTGTGCAAACACTAGTTGTGCCTCGTCTCAACTTTTGTTTGCGTCTCCAATGTTTAGGCAGTTTTCCTGTCTTTGCCCGCCCACCCACCCACTGACCGGCTGACCCCCTGAGAGTTCCTCCTACCCATCACTTTGCGTTTTGAAACCGAACCCCTGGGGTTGGAGTGGGGGATCTAACCGTGCTGCAGCGTGTGGGCCAGGGTATAGGGTCAGGGTCAGTATCAGAGTGGGGTCCCGCATCCAGCGGAGTGGTCCGCGACGCACCCGTCCATACAACCGCCGGTACGCCCGGCCTTGGTGATACTTCAGTACTGCCATCCCAAGTTCTGTGCAGTTTTTCTTGTGCTCTGCTTGTGCAAACAAGTTGGTTGGCAACAGAGGTCCTCACCGACCGTTTTGAGCAAGAGTCTCTGCCTCCTGCGGTCTCATGTATGTCGCGGGATTGCTTGGCTGTGTCAACGCAGTAGATATCCGCCTGTGCCTGTACCACTGCCTGTAAGATGAGGCTCAGATGGAACCTTCACGGCCCAACAAGGACAATGCAGGCACTCACCACCAGAAAAAAAGGGGGCCTAGCATTAGGAACACAAAAAGCAGGGCTTCAGACCTATTGATGCACGCAGCACTGCTCGCACACTTGGAGGTGGAGGGTTTTGAAGGGGCTGTGGTGGAGAGCGGCGAGTGGTACATGAGGATCAGCTCTTTCCTTAATGTCCCCCCCCCCAAAAAAAACCATAATGGCTGCCCGGTACATTGTATGTCACTACTCCACCCTCTCCTTGGCCACCAATTGCGTGGAAACATGCAAGGCGCACGACTCTTTCCTCCCGCCACCCCGCCGCAGCCGTCTTGGTGAGGGTAGGTCATACCAAACCCATATCTAAAGTTGGCCCTGTCACTGACCTTTGACCTGCTATGTGTATTCTCAATGGACACTTGGTGGAACTTCAGTCACGAGTTAAAAAAATATCCCCCCCCCCAAAAAAAAACCCATAATTGCTGCCCGGTACATTGTATGTCACTACTCCACCCTCTCCTTGGCCACCAATTGTGTGGAAACATTTCTTCCTTTAAAAACAAAACGAGAGCGGAGCGTGCCCTTGAGGAACGTCCTGATGGAGAGGAAATTGCCCACTGTCCCTCCAACTGCGGGCCAACTGTCAAGCCCCTCACCATCCGGATGGCCCCACTTTACCCAGTCATCGGGGCATTCTAATTGCAATCTCTTGTGATTTGAATTGGATTGTGCCACAAGTGACCCCCGCCGAAGTAACGCAGGTAGCCTCTGGCGGACAGTCGCCTCATGCATAAGAGAGCATCCCAAGTGAATATGGTGAAGCTGCAGGTAGCTGGTTTAGCAGCCATATTTGAACTTGAAATGGGGCTTGAACTTGGCTTTGAAACTGACCTTGACTGTAAGACTACCCTGGGGGGGGGGGGAAGGTTTGTGGGAGGGGTGGCTTTCGAGCCCGCTTATCAGGGGGGTGGCTTTGTCTGATTTGTATATCAGCGTGTTGGCAAACTGCCTCCCATGGAGTGCTGTTTACCTAACTGCAGCCGCCTGGGTGAATATGGGCCAGCTATATAGACATGCCCGGTCTGCCACCTTGTGCGGCATGCTGTGAGTGGTCAACAGAGTGCGTGCCAGGACCCCACACGATGTGCAGCTCAGGAGACAGTGAATACGATACTTATCCTCACGGATTCGTATGCCTAAGCAGGACACCTTGTGCAGGCTGCCTTGTGCACCTGGCTTAAATCTGCGGCCTACTGGGCCCGGCTACGGACCCACTAGGCATCATGGCGCATGCCCCATGACGGTCTGCCCCATGACGGTCTGCGAACTGAATTGTTTGTTGACTGGTGTGTTGATTGGCCTATTTTGCGCCGCATTTGTCTCACTCCACCCACATGGGTGGGTGTGGGAGAGGGTGGCGGTGGCGGTATGCCTCCTAAGGGTGTCTACTCTGCAACCCCAGGTTGACGTTTTGTTTGCTGCCAGTGTTTCTGGCCCTTGCGCTTGCGTGGTTCGTTTTCTCTACCCCGCATGCTGTGATGTGGTATACATGTCGCCGCCTTCCGCCTGCAAAGAGGACACTCCACTTGTACTCTTTCCACCAGACCTGTTTGCAAAAGGAGCCTAGGGCCGTTCTCCGCTCTTGATAAGCTTATCTTTCCTTCTTATGGCCTGCATGTGCTGCCTGTTGTGCTGACAGGGTCTCCAACAACACCACACATGTGGCGGTCCACACATCACCTTACGGGCTGGGGGTATTTTGTACAGCCTACAGTCATTGTGCCTCACGCACACTGGGAAGCCTGCGGGCGTGGCAGTCTCCCACTGCATAACCTGGTTTCAGATTCAGCTAATCCTCACTACGTGTCAGATCCGCTACCACACCCGTTGTGGGGTCATCGTACCACTGGACAGCTCTGAACCTTGATCCCGAGAGGTTGTCTCGAGTACTGTGAAGTGAGCAGGCTGCGCCAGCTCATCTTGGTCTGAACAAAAAAAAATCAACATCACCTTACGGGGTGGGGGCCGAGTGGGATGAGAAGGGGCTCCCGTGACAGAGCCCTTATGAAGCTGCAGTCCGAGGACCAGTATAGACTCAGAAATCGGGCTTCTTTGCAGCCCGCACCGACAAAAGTTGAAAACAAAATTTCCCAATGATATCTACTCTACTACTGGATCAGCATGTCCCGGAATCATCTATATGTGTGTTGGCATACCCCCCCTCACCCCACCCTTCATGCCCTGGGGAAAGGGGGGGGGGGTCTGGAACGGTGGCTCAAACGACCCCCAGCCCCCGCAAACCTTTTTCCCCCTCCCCCTGGGTTTCCCAGGGGTCCATTGCATTTCCAGGGCATTTGCAGTGGTGGCAGCCCTTTCACCCCATGCTATTGTCTTAGACCCCATGCCGAATGCCACACATACTGCATGTGACATTCCGATGGCCACCCAACCAACAGCGGGGGCCGACGACCTGAGCCTGCCTTCGAGCAAAGAGATCTGCCGCAAGTACTTGGTGGGCGCCAAGCTGGGTTGCGGGAACTACGCCGATGTCTTCCACTGCCAGAGCCGCAGCACTCGGCAGGAGTTCGCCCTGAAGTGCATCAAGAAGGGGAAGCACTGGGAGAAGGAGATCCTCGCGCTGAAGTCCCTCAATCACGAGCGCATCATCCGAATGGAGGAGGCCTTCGACGGGCGGCGCGGGGTGTACATCGTGATGGAGCTGCTGTGCGGGGGCAACCTCTACGACGTGGTCTCGCGCCACACCTGCTACACGGAGACTGTCGCCGCGCGGCTGCTGGGGAACCTGCTGTCCGCCGTGGCGCACATGCACGAGCAGGGCGTCGTGCACCGCGACCTGAAGCCGGAGAACATTCTGCTGGAGCAGGTGCCGCCGGACGGCCACGCCGACCCCGAGAGCGCGCGGCACCCTCTGAGCGACATCAAGATCGCTGATTTCGGGCTGGCGGACGTGGTGAAGGATGAGGAGGGCCTGACGCGGGTCTGCGGGACGCCGTACTATATCGCGCCGGAGGTGCTGGAGTGTGCCCGCAACCCGGACGGCCGGACGTACGGCCGCACGTGCGACCTGTGGTCACTGGGGGTGCTGGCATACGTCATCCTCCTGGGGGCCCACCCCTTCCATGGCCCGGACGTGACCGGGGTATTGGCCGCCGTCCTGAAGGGGCGGTGGTCATTCCCAGCGTCGCGTGCGCTGTCCACCCCGGCGCGCGATTTCATCCGGGGGCTGCTTGTGCCCGACCGGAAGCGGCGCCTCACGGCCCGGCAGGCGGCGCGGCACCCGTGGATTCAGGACGCGTCCCTGCGAACCAGGGCCCCTCTGCCGGCCGTGCAGGCCCGCGTCGAGGGCGTGCGACGGTCGATTGAGGTCGGGGGTGAGAACGCGGAGCTGAGCAGATCGTGGGTGTTCATTGATATTGCAAGCCCACCCCCCTGATGTAGCGTGGGATGACCTTTGGTGTTTCCTTTGGTATACGGGCGGGCTGATTGGCCCCTATCCGTGCAGGTTGGACCGCTCAGGGGCCCCGACAACGTGGACCCCCCCCCCCTTACCCCCACGCCTAGTCCGGAATGTTTTTCTTTTTCTCAGCTTCTCACGATACGTCACTGCCTCTAGACGTTTTGCAGACACGCATTGGGTACCAGGTTTACGCTGCCCACTGAACCGCCAACTGCCAACACCCACCAACCAAGGTTGAGCACATGGAGTGCCCGCGGGCTTTTTTGGGAAAACTGGTTCCGGAACACTCTTTTTTTGTTTGCTAAGGACCGCCCTTAAGGACCGCCCCAAGGGACCACCAACCGCCAACCGCCAACCACCACCAACCGCCAGTTGCCAACCGCCAACCGCCGCCAACCGCCGACCACCACCAACCATGGTTGAGCACATGGAGTGCCTGCAGGCTTTTTTGGGACAACTGGTTCCGGAACACTGTTTTTTTTCCGCCCTGACCTATACTATACCCTCTGGACTTGACACTGCATGACAAGAGGTCGGCAACTGTTTAATGATCCATCCCAGCCAGCACAGGCGCAGACCGTCTGAGAATGTTATTGTTATTGTTATTCCCCTGAGGGGACCCGAGCGATGGTGTGGCAACACTGTTGTCTGCAGCACTGGCGCAACGTCCAGGCCGCCTGCCCGAGAGCCTATTTGCTTTTCAGCATGCGCCTGATGTCAAAAAAGAAAAAGAGAAGCCAGAACAGAGAACATGTGCACTCACCTACTCACCTCCGTGTTTGTGGCATGTTCTTCTCTCATCCTCCGCCCCCCACGAACGGCCCATGCACGGGCAATCTCACAGGTCTGCTACGGATCCACCACTGCGGGGCTTGAACAGCGTGATCTCGGATTCTTTGTTCCCTCTGTTCAAGCCCTTCCTTGCGAGTGCAACGCCCTGTCCCGATCAGGGAAGGGGCTTACCCACGGCAAGATGTAGAATGTGTCTCAACCCCCGTCGTCCATGAACCGGCGTCGCTCAATATCCGACCTCCGTCGGTTGAGCGCTCCATCGCCCTCAACAAACAGCCACGCCATCAGTTATTGCCATTGCTGTTGGCGGTACAGAAGTGGGGTCCACTGCCAGGGGGTCATGAATGTTCGCATCGGTCTTCAGTGTGCCGCAAATTGCGGTGCAACTGCCTCCACAACGGCCAGCACAGCCTCTCCTGCGTTGATCATCCGAATCGGGGCCCTGCCCGCGTGTGCGTGCGGGCCTGCGTGTGCACATGCACACATGTCTTGTGGTCTTTGTCAATGCCATTGTACTCTGAGCTCTACCTCGCACTCCATGACAGGAGGACGGCGCCTATTCCGCGCTCTATCCTTCCCACTGCCGGCGCAGACTGTTTTCAGCTGCACGGAACATCGCGTTGATGTAGGAATGATTGTACTCTGCGAAGGTTATTTCACTCTTTTGATTTGACAATGCAATAAATCTCTCACTTGCCTTGGTTATGTGACTGCGGGGCTCTGCAATGTTTGTGGATGTCTAGCAGTCTGCAGGACTTTCCTGAAGGAGACGCCCTTGCAGAGAGCGATGGACCTGGTTGCAAGCCACAGAGGTCCACTCTCAGTCAAGCCTAGTGCGGCTACCTGAAGGCCCTCGAGCCTACGCTTTCACCATTTCTTGTTCTTGGGAAATGGAGATTGGAGAATCATCTGACGACTAGTAGTCTCCTTTGAATAGTGAGTCAGCCACAAAAAAAGTGCACCTGACGAGTAGTAAATTCACAACACAAAGGTCACTGCTTGTGTACTTTTGCCGCGCGCGTGAACAGTGTCCATGTCAGAGCAACAGTAGCAGTGCTTGTACTGTTGTTCTCACCAGGCGCACCTTCCCCCCCCCCCCTGTATCCATCCCCCCCCCCCCCCGTGTCCAATCCCCCCCCCTGGGGGGGAACTGTCACCGGCTGGTTCCAAAAAAAATTGCAACAGTGTCATATTGCACAGGATTGCATACCTGTGAGAGCTCGTTGTTAGAGCTTATGCGTACCTCCCAGACCTTTGCTTAAGGTGGGTCCCACCCTACCCCCCCGGGGGGGGGGGGGTCTGTGGCCTGTTGGTGGGAGGGTTACTTTGGTTTTGGGCAATTTGGCCCAAAGTGCCTACTCCCCCCCCAGTGGGGGGCGGGGGGGTAGGGCTGGGGTGCGTGGGTGGGTGGGTGGGTCCGCAACCCTGATGGAGAATGGACTCAAAAAGTGGCAAAAATTTCCAGTGTGTGTGGTGAAAAGTGGCAATAATGTCCGGTCCACAGGCAGCGGGGATTGAACCAACGCTTCAGCAGTTTGCCAGTGCAGTGATCTACCACTAGGGTAACTGCCAGTTCTGCTATGCCACTGTTCAAAGATCGCATAATGACTGAAGGACAAAATTTTTTTTGGCAAATACACAGGGTTTTCTGTGTTACCAGCTGGTTGTAACAGCACAGACCCCCCCCCCCCCACCTATGGGGGGGTAGGGGGGGGTCTGGGTGGGTGGGTGTGTGGGTCAGCTTGGGTGGGTGGGTGGCCTGCCTGGTCCTGAGGCAGCCCCAGAGGGACCCCCTGCCCCCCCCCCCCCTGGTAAGCAAAGGTCTGGTACCTCCTTTGTGCTAACCCATTGCACTCCTCAGACCTCTCAAAATGTTCCTTGAAGGCACTATTGTGCACTATGTTCATGCCACAAAGGAGCCTGTGCTGGCTGTTGTGCAAGGCCCTTCTCCTCATGGTGATCAGTACAGAACCATGACGTACAAACGCGGTGCCACAGAAGTTGTGCATGACCGGTGCATGACCGCGCTTCCCTGAAACGTTTGACAGCCTGTTGCAGCCAGTTCATCCATCCCTGTGGTTGATGGGCAGCATGTGCAGCTGTTCAAGACTATGTGGGACCGGAAAAAGAAGTTTTACACTGTCCCTGTTCAGCAGTAGGGGCATGCAGCAAACTGATGGACTGATGCATTGTATTGAGAATTTTGCTTCCGCTACCACAGTCATTTGTGGGATCATCGTAGCATTGGACAGCTCTGAACCTTGATCCCGAGGGGTCACCTCGAATACTGTGAAGTGAGCACGCTACGCCAGCTCATCTTGGTCTGAGCCAAAAAAAAATTTGTATTGATAATTTTGCTTGTTTGCATTGTTTGCATGGCACCATTCGAACTCTGTATGTCAGTGTGTATTTAAGAGCCTTGGGCGACGTACAGCAAGCAACAGATCGGTCATAAATTCTGCGTAGTGTGCGGCTGTAATTTGTTCGTTGGCGATGGTGTCTACTGATCCCCCCCCCCCAGGGGGGGAGGAGGGGAAACCGTCACTTGGCAACAGTTCCCCCCGGGGTGGGGGGGAACCGTCATCCCTGGGGGGGGGGGGGTTGGACATGGGGGGGGGGGGAGGTAGGTTGACCGTGGGCGCGGAAGATCCGACCTTTTTCAAAGGTGTATGATGCGGCCGCTTTGTTGTCCATGATTGCACATACATGGCCATTTCTCACTACCAGCCCCCTGCCTCCGTATGGGTTGTTAGCCCATGCCTTTGCAATGGATACTGGCACTTGTGATGGACGCTTTGAATTATGGCAATGGGATTGGGTTGTGCTTTTTGATTGAACCTGCACCCCCCATGGGCCACTCAATGGGGTGCACTGTGGTTCCACCTCCAGCGGCCCAGAGGCACAAGGCCTTCCCTGTTGGGCGGCAGAGCTGTGGAGTGACACCAATTGCCACAACCTTCCCAACCCCGAGCCCTCCCCCCCCCCCCCCTTCCCCAGCCAACACCAACCGCACCCCTTTCCCAAAGCGAGCCCCCCGTCGCCCCCCTCCCCGGACTTCGAGCTTCCACCTGGTGTATCCCACTCCTTCGTTTCCTGCATCCCGTTTGCTGCTGCTGCTGTTCCCGGGCAACTGCTTCCATGTGATTGCGCTGATGCATTGGTCGCAGCTGCCTGGGGTCCCACGAGCATTTCCACCAACGGGCAGAGCGTACACCTCTATCAGGCAATGTCACTTGATTCCAGTGTAGTCCGAGAGTTGGTGGCAGACTTCAGCCTATAAACCAAACCCCAACAAACACCGCCCCCTGTTTCCTTCCACTCTCTACTCACTTCCGCCCCTCTGCCTGTCGGGGTTTTACTGATAGGAACTGAGAAGGAAGGTAGTTTTATGCATGTAGACAGCGAGTATGCTAATGGGCTGTCGTCGCACCATGACGCCCGCAACTAAATCATTTTATTTTGGCTTTCTACCTCAGGCCCATATAACTATGAGTCGCTTTTCTGTTCATGTATGCACCCTGTACATAGCATCCCAAAGACTTTCGAACTGTTGCAGTGGAATCATGATTGCGCCCTCTGCCTGTCTCTCTCCCTACCCGATCCTTAGTTCATGGATATAAACTATAGTTTAGGACCCCGACTGTGTTGCTTAGTGTGTTCTTTGCACTGATGGTTGGGTCCTGAACCCCGAGTTGTTGTCAGCAATTGACAGGCTGTGTGTTGGACTTGTGGTGCAGTGCATGTTTCAGTGCAGGGTGCATAACCTAAACTGTAGGTTCATCCCTCCATCTCGCCACCGTTTTGCACACACAGCACATCTGCGTGTGGGTACCCATTTTCTCACAACAGCCAATCTTGGCACTGCCATCACTGCGGGTCCAGAGAAGTTGTGGGGCAGCGAACGAAGTATCTTATGAGCCGTGTTGCTATTGTGTTCGGTCACGCTTGTCAACGTCTTCTTTCCGGGTTTCTCTGGGCAGGTTGTCAGCGGGGGGGGGGGGACTTCCGAGACTCGACCCGATCATTTCGCACCTTGTACCAGGACGTGGAAGAAATGTCAGAATTGGTACGACCCAAGTGTTTGTTCTTAATAGTTTCCTAGAATAGTACGTCAACAATCGTGGTGCCCAAACGAGTCATTTGTCATGCTCTTGCAAACCTGTGAAGGGGAAAGGATACCAATGTTCAAGAATGTGCTAATGCGCAGATTTCAGGAACGTCAGACTTGGTACAACCTGAGTGTTTGTTCTTAATGATTTCCTAGAGTAGTATGTCAACAATAGTGGTGCCCAAACGAGTCATTTGTCATGCTCTTGCAAACCTGTGAAGGGGAAAGGATACCAATGTTCAAGAATGTGATAATACGTAGATTCCAGGAATGAGAAGGATAACCACATGTGTATCCAACATAACACTGCACTGCACTCGCCCACCTGTGCCATTGTTCTTTTCATTGTGCCTTTCTTGCATTAGCCTTTTCTACACTCTCTTGTAAATTCTCCATGGGCCGACATCGGGAGCCATTTAACCCAACAAAGCATACGAGGATGCGGTTTGCTCCCATTGCCAATGGCATACTGTACCAATGGGATCAATTCACGCATCCAAATTTATACCAGATAGATGGAACACATGTGGCATTCATACGGTTGATTGCCAATGTGGAACACACATGGCAGACCAGCAGAGATGACTTAGTGAATACAGTGCGGTTGTTGCAGGACAGAAATCCAAAGGCAGCCATCACAGGGGGAACGTTAGCGCGCCAGGCACGCGCCGGGCATCTTTTGTGACCTGTGCCCTACTGGTGGACTGTTGCGGTTGATATGTTGGGCAACATTAAATGGATTTGCCCCTTGGCCCCTGGGACATCAGCAGATGTTTTGATTTGCGATGGGTATGGACCTTCTCGTACCCGAGTTGATTTCTTTGATTTCGAAGTTGGGGGCCATGATGGGGGCCGGATTCATGTCATTGTGCCATTCATTGGAAGAAAGAATGGCGCTTTGACAGCCCGCCAACAATGTTACAATGACGTGCACGGGTGGTATAGGGCACACATTGAGCAGCTGTTTGCTCGGTTGTGGCACGCAAGATGAGGCAGAGGATGAGGCGGAAGTGTGTGTTTTGTGTTGCCAGAACGCCCCACCGTCGCAGTTTGTGATGAGTGTAAGGAGCACTATTGTACTAAATGTATTGACACCCACACTTGTGGGACCAATGTTATGATGCAGCTCTACTGTTCGCGATACCTCAATAACGCCTATCGCTTCTACTGGAGATCGATGTGGTTGTGCTATCCTAACCCCCCATTCTCCCAACTTGCTAAGGTGTTGACCAAGATTGCCCTTAAATGAGCGAGAGTGGTACTGTGTACCCCAGTTTGCAACTTTCTTGAGCTGGGCCAGTTTGGGTCACCTAATTCTAAGGGCGTTTCCAAGGGGTGTGCTTGGGGGCTCTTCGGGGGGAACATAGCCCAAAAGTAGCGCGCCGGGCGCGCGCCGGACAAACACTCCCCCACAGTACCCCGTGCACCCTATGAGGGGTTGTCAACAACCTCCGCACTGCGCAGAACGAACTATTACGACTGTGTACAGTGCGAAAAGCAGCTGCACGTGCAGTGGTCGTTTTCTCACAGTAGTGATCATTGGCTAGAGCAAGGCAGGCCAAATGCTTCCAAATGGTGCTTTGGTGTGCATCCATGGATGCAGCATGCAATACAAAGGTTGTGACAGGTTCGAAGATCAGACTAAAAATGAAAAATTGTTGGTATAAGAGCAGGGGATGCAGGGTGCAGAATTCAGGTTCCTGGGACATATGGAATGCATCAGCCAAAAAAAGAATTTCTGGTATACCAGTAGGGGTTGCAATGTGCAGAATTCAGGTCCCTAGAATTTAGGTCCCTGGGACATATGGAATGCATCAGACTAAAAAAAAAAATTCCCGGTGTACCAGCAGGGGTTGCAAGGTGCAGAATTCAGGTTCCTGGGACATATGGAATGCATCACACTAAAACAAAAATTCCCGGTATACTAGCAGGGGTTGCAGGGTGCAGAATTTGGGTCTTTAGGATAGATGGAATGCTTCAGATCGGGGAAAAAAATAGTACCCATCTCCCCATTCAATCTTACGCATTATAGGCTTGCCATATGGCGTGGCGGTTTTGCCTACTGCATCAGAGAGCCCTCTGGTATACACATGTGAACTCTGGGTCTTTGCCATGTGCCCCGCGTTGCGGGGATCCACTGTATCATATGCTAGAGACGCCCACTTTCCCAAGCACAGTCTTGAGTACTCTTTGAACTTCTGGAGTCAGTCAAAAAAAAATAGTACCCATCTCATCAGAACCTTAGTTTATGGATATAAACTATAGTTTAGGACCCCGACTGTGTTGCATAGTGTGTTCTTTGCACTGATGGTTGGGTCCCATGCAAATGGGGGTACGGGACAAGGGGGGGCCAGTCCAGCAACAAGCGCGTCATCAGCAGAAGTGGTCCAGGATCAGAGAGCCGCGGACATGATCACTGAGGCGGTGGACCAGGTGCGATCTGACTGGAAGGAGTGGACAGCAGGGCCGTACAGGGTGCTACTCCAGAGTGAGGCCTACAAGATGAACGTGGCGGAATGGGAAATCGGCATGCACGAGTGGCTGGCGGTGGAGGACGTGTCGGATGAGATGCTGCAGCAGTTCATGGACGCGGTCGGAGGAGATTTCACCGACAAGGCGGACTTGATCAGGGCAATGGGAGTGTACCACGGCCGAAAGTACATGCGACCCGATTTCGAAGCGGGAATCTTCGTCAAAGATGCATACGCCATCGTGGAAGCAGATCAGACGCCCGATAAGCAACAGATAGCGGAGCTGGAGGCGAAGCTGGCCAGGGCCACCCTCGAGATGGAGAAGGCAAAAGCGCGGGCGGCCCCGGCGCTCACCGACGAGGAGATAGCGAAAATGCCGGGCAGGGCATTGCCATACCAGTGGATGACCGCGTTGGCATCCGCGGTGGCAGAGCTGCAGACCAGGCCTCTGAATGCGGAAAACTGGCGGGAGGACAAGTTCGTGCTGGCAGTATGGAACGTGCTACACCAAGAAATCCTGGCGAAACAAAATGGTAGGGCGACAGTCCAGCAGCAAAACGCGCAGACCCCGCAAACGCCCAAGCAACAGACGGGAGCTAATGGCGAGGGACGGCCTGCCAAGCCAGACAGGTGTTTCCGATGTGGCGAAGACGGACACTGGGCCGCAGACTGCGGCAAGAAGGGGTCCACTGGAGGTTTCGAGCAGATCGGCGACACCAGGCTCTGGGTGTCGGCAAAAGGAGTGGCGTACGACACCAGCAAGCCGCCCCCCACGCCGTGCATAAAATGTGGCCACATGCACTGGTCCAAGGACCCGTGCCCGACAGGGGAGGGCCAGTGAAGGGGCGGGGGGGGCCCGGAGGTCCCCACTGGGGCCCCCACAGTCCGCGATGCATGGGAGGCGTTACAGCATGTCCGGAGGCTCACGCACACCGACTCAGGGTCAAGCACGGGAGCGACAGCCATCCGGGTCGTGGAGCCCGGGTCGGTGGACACGTACACCAGCGCACTGCGACAAGCACTGCTGGCCGGCACACCAGACGAGCTCCTGGTGGACGCCGTGGAGAGGAGGCTTAATGCCTTGGCGGCCAGGGGAAAGAGCGGGTCAAGCACGACAGCACTCATCTCGGGGGTGCGGCTACTGGAGAAGCTACGCATCATCCAAGCGGTGGTTACCGAGGTCCACTGGATGCAAGCCAGGGCGATTGGTAAAGGATGGGTGCGCAGGGCACAGCCTAAGCCAGTCACCACATGGGACCACATCGAGACGATCACCACCAGCCGGGGCCACTGGGCCTGGGGCCGGCTGGTGTTCCTGGCCATTTGCAGCATCGTGTACCTCTGGAGGGTGGGCGACGCGGCCAGCGTCACGTGGGAGTGGATATCAGTGCCGGGGTTCGTTACATTCTGGGACGAAAAGCGCAACAAGAAGGTCACCACCTACGCCGTCTCGCCTTTTCTCGAGGCATGGAGGGCATATCTCTGGAAACACAGACCTGGACACGTGCAAGTACGACAACCGCTGGTCCCAGGAGGAAGGTCGGTGCTACAAACGGTGATCCAGCAAGTGGTGCAACACCGGGACCTCCCAAAGGCTGCCTGGCACGGCCTCAAGAAGCTGGGGGCCGTGTCATGGGGACACCAAGGCGGCAAGTTGCGGGGGTTGCAAGTTTGGGGTCGCTGGTGGTCACAGGCCCAGCCCAGACATTACTGGAAGACGCCGCTAGGATGGACACTACCAGCAGAAGTCCACGTGCCATGGCCGGTGGGATGGGGCATGGACCTGAACCCCGAGTTGTTGTCAGCAAGTGACATGCAGTGTGTTGGACTTGTGGTGCTGTGCATGTCTCAGTGCAGGGTGCATAACCTAAACACCTAGGTGGCTAAAAATGTCGTACCACACGCTTGAAAAGTCAAGTTGCAAGGAACTTCCCATGTGAATATACTTACTAATGACACCCCATGCCCACTTTCACCTATGTACACCACCAGTAGCCCCTGTGCATCACAGGAAGGCCGGAATCCCCCCCTTTTGTTTGTTGGTAAACTTGTCGTACCTTGTAATTTTGGGTGGAAAAAGTTCCATAATTGGTGGGGTTCTGAATTCTGGGGACATTGGCTCGAACAATGGACAGTAGGCGGTGAAGGCCGTGGGGAGCAAGGGGGGGCTGGAGCCTAATGCGGACATTGCAAGCTGGCCCATTGCAGCCCCGTTGTCAGGCACAACAAAGACAGGAGGTGGGGTTGGGTTGGGTTGGGTTGGGTGTATGTCCAGCACCACATCGGACTGCACTAATGATGTGTCACCACAGCGTCCGGCAAGGAACGGACCTTGCAATCAGCCTCAGGCGGACCCGCATTGGACTTTTGGCCCAGGGCCACTGCTTACCCTGCCAAAGGCAAGCGCGGTGAGGCCCCCTCACAGATCCCGGGGGTTGGTTACCCAACCCCCGGTCACTGACATACCCCCCCCTTGTCATTCCCCACCCCACGTCGTTCCCCGGGGGGAGGTGGGGGACCGTCACTTGGTCAACCCAAAATTTTTCTTTGCGGGTCATTGTGTTGTTGTGTGGGTGACTGTGTTGTGGGGCACTGCCACTTGTAGCCCTTGCACTCATGGCAGGACATTTTGCTCACTTTCGCTGAAATGGAACTTCATGGCACAACCATGTTTCCCCTTGGGACAAGTGTGATGTTCATCCGCTCCACGGGGGAAATCTGCTTGCGCCTGCCAAGCCTCCTACCAAGAAGGCAAAACCACCACCCAAGAGTGCTGCCCAAAGCATTCCAGTGGAAAGTGGAGAGCATGTGCAAGGGTTCAAGGTGAAGTGGAGCAGGACCAAGAAATTTTACACCGAGCCGGTCAAGGAGTAGGTCTCCGTAAATTGGCAGCCCTTTGAACGCATCTTATGCTGAATTCTTTCGTTTTATGCTGCAATTTTTGTGCCTGCAAATGTGCGTGTACGGTGGGGTGTGGTCCCACAAGGGGGGGGGGTGGGGGACCGTAACTTGGTGACCATCCCCTAGGGGGTGGTGGGGGACTGTCTTCCCCGGGGTGGGGAACGACAAGGGAGGGGGGGGGGGGTACCTGCACAGACAAGGGTGGGGGCATTGAGGTCCGCATTTTTTGCAATCTTTTTTTTGCAATTGTCCTTTATTTTTTCCGTGATTGCTTTTTGCCTGTCCACCTTGCGTGCTTGTCACTGCCCTTTGCCTTTGCGCAAAACTGAATCTGGCACAGGAGTATGATTCAGGATGCTTTTTATATGATAAATGGATTGTGCTTCAGGACGAGTGGACCACACCCACCGACAATGGAAAGTTCCATGCCAATGTTGAGGGTCGCCTCCTGCAACTGTGATACCCGTGAACCATGTCTGACGCGACAAAGCAATATCGTAACCCACCTGGTTTGCTCCTTGAGGCTTCGGGAGGTTTGGTTACGGCACCGCAATTTTTCCGCAATTTTCCCCGCAGTTTTTGGCACTTAAATTTGACGCCCCCTCAACGCAATTCCCCCGTCCCCCTGACAATCCCCATCTAGGGGGCCCATCTAGCCTGAGCCACGGGCCCCCCAAAAGCCTCAAAATTGCTGTTTGTAGGTGGTTCAATGGCATTTGGTGTGTGCACGAACTGCCCTAGCAGTTTTCCACCCTCTACAAGTCAAAAATGGAAAATTTTGCAAAACATTTTTTTGATATTGTGACCCCTTACAATGACCCCACCACCTTCTCCCCGTGTTTTGTCACGGGTTTAGCCTGAGGTGTCTTGTCGCCCAGGGCACATGCACATGCAGAGTAGATCCATGAATGCGCGAGTACGCATAGAGCTTCTTGCTTTTGACGCCTCCGGCAGGCGGACGGTACTCGTGAGTCAACACTTGTGACCGGGGCACGCCCGGCTTATGCTATCACTTTTCAAGGGTGTGGCACGTGCGCTACACAGTGCAGTTACCACTCTCCATGCAATCAGGCAGAGTGACGTGAGCCCAGTGTTTTGTCACGGGTATAGCCCGGGTTGTCGTGTCGCCCAGGGCATATGCACATGCAGAGCAGATTCATGAATGCGTGAGTACGCATAGGGCACCTGCCTGCCGGGGCCCCATCCAGTCCTTTTAGGGTTAGCAAGGGTGCAGGGGATCATACGGGGGGACGAACAGGGATCAGAACGCAGACAGAGCAGGCCACCAAAGTGCCCGCAATGATGCACCTCTGGCTGTACATACTGAATTCCATGAACCTTCGGAACATTGCAGTGGCTACGATCCTAGCTTTGAGGGGCCGAGGGGAGCAGTGGAAAACTTCGAGTGAGACCCACCACCTTCGCCGCATACCGTAAGGCCGAGTTGATCCACGCTCGTTGGGCTATGTTGGGCACTTTGGGCTGCTTGACCCCTGAGTTGTTGGCCAAGTACACTGGTGTGCAGGTCGATGAGACTGTGTGGTTCAAGGCTGGTGCTCAGATCTTCCCCGAGGGCGGTGTGGACTACCTTGGTAGCTCCAACCTGGTGCACACCTAGTCCATCCTTGCTATCGTGGCCTGCCAGCTTGTCGTGATGGGTGCCTTTGAGGCCTCCCGTGTGAACGGTGGTTCTCTCCGCGAGGATCTGCACTTGCTCCACCCCGGTGAAGCCTTCGACCCTCTGGTTTTGGCTGACGACCCTGACACTTTCGTTGAGGTGAAGGTGAAGGAGATCAAGAACGGCCGTTTTGCTATGTTCTCCATGTTCCGCTACTACGTGCAAGCCATCGCGACTGGTGAGGGTCCCGTTGAGAGCTGGGCTTTCCACATCGCCCACCCATTCGCTGTGAAAGGTATGACCAACACCAATGTTACCCAGTTCGCTCCTTCCCCTATGGCCATGTTCGCCACCGCTGCCTGGTATGGCCCTCAACTAAAGTTTATGCAGTAAACGTGAGTTTAAATTGGGCAAGGGGGTGGGAGGAGGGCACCTTGGGAACACTCGCCTAGTGGTTGTTTGTTTTGTGGTGTGCCGTCGTCCTGACCATGCCTGAGTCTGAGAACCAGCCAATCAGCTTTGAGGATTACATTGAGCAGGGCCAGCATAAACTGGCCACGCAGCTGCTAAACGCGTCTACGCTTCAGCAAGACACGGACAGACTCGTGACGGCGGCAAAGACAGCCAGAGTCGATACCGTCGAACTGGCAGATCGGCTGAGACAGAAGTATGGACTGAAGGGATCCATGGAGGGCACCTACGAGCAAGTCGTGGCCTTCGGGGCCCTCCGCGGGCGGACCATCCACAAGCGGACCGCCAACTGGAACGACTGCACATTCTACATGTCAGCACAGCATGCCCAAGTGATCGCAGGGAACGGGACCCCGGAGAAGAACCCCGCGGACGTGGTTTCAATTGGGGGCAGCTCCAGTGCCAGCGGGTCGCCAAACGACAAAGGGGTGCACGCGGACATCGAGAAAATGCGCCAAGAAATGGAGGACATGAAGCTCGTGATGGAGCAACAACTAAAAACGATACAAGAGCTCCGAGCGTCCAAGGCAGTGCCGCGGCAGGTGATTTTCGTACTGGAGGCGGGACAGGAGATGGAGGCCAACGAAGCGAAACCTGCCTGGGCGAGAGCGATGGCAAGGGCGATGGCAGGCTGGGCGGCGGAGAATCTGCAAAGCATGCTGGAGTCTGAGTACGAGGCAGGCATGAAGGCCCTGTCCGAAGTGTGGTCCCACCTGCTGTTCGAGGTCGAAAAAGAAGAAGTCAAGGCGCAGCTGGAGGCTCTAGCCGCACACGGAGCGAACGAGGCCACGGGCTCGGAGAAGGCGAACCTCAAGGAGGAGGGAGCGAAGACCAGGCCGAAGACGGGAAAATTGGCTCCGCAGCACGTGCAGGAGAGACGGAGGGAGCGAGTGAAGGACCGCTTCACCAACATGGGAACACCCGAGGAGACGTACGAGTCCAAAGGCGGCAAGGTGCTCAAAACAGGGAAGCCCCCGCGATATCCCTGCGACGTGTGCCGAGTTAAGCACTGGTGGTTCCAGTGCCCAGTCGAGAGCGACTGAATGGAAGGGGGCCCCCGTCGCCTCGGGGCCCAACGGGGCGGCGGGCGCGGGGGGGCAGCAAGTGCCCGTGGAGGGGAAAGTTGGGGGTCGGCCCTCAAGAAGATGGAGCGACTACGCACGCAAGACGCTCTGCACAGTTGGCAGACGTTTGTCCTGCTGGGATGGGAAGAATCGTCATTGGGGACATACCATTGTCACTTGCGCGGGCTGGCAGCGGTCGAGCGGCGGTTCCCACGTGATGCCAAGGAGTGGGTCCTGGAGCAGACCATATTGGAGTGCGCCCGATTGGGGAATTTAGAGAGCACAATCAAGGGGATCATCAGCGCGGCCATTATGGCGACAGAAGTGCGGCTGGTTGACGCGTGCATCCCGGCCACCAATCTGGAGATCTGTCAAGGCGGCGAAGAAGACAAGGAACGCGGCAAAAGAGCGTATCTGGGGATCCCCGATCATGCTACTACACATGGCGGCAAGGACCAGCGGCTTGGAGGACTGGGCAGTGGTCGGGCTGGCCATCGTCTCGTTCCAGCTCTTCCTGCGCGTCGGAGAGGCAGTCACCCTACAACCTTGGGCGGTCGTGGATGACGCGGTGCCGTTCTTCGACTCCAAGACGAGGCAGGACTGGCAACAGAGGTCCCTCACGGCGCTTACAAGTGAGTGGCTGCAGTGGCTCCAGCGACACTTCCCAGAGCCGGCGGCGGAAGGAAGACGACCGTGGACGACACAGGAAAAGGGCATGCAACGCCTCCTCGTCGGATCCCCGTTTGAGGGTGCCCGCTGGCACGCGTGGCGCAGAGCCGGGGCTCGGGCTATGTGGACGGCAGGGGCCACAATTCGGTAGATCGCCGTGTGGGGCCGCTGGGCGCGCGACTCCACCGCACGGTGGTACGCGCATCCGACCGAAACGCAGCCCGTGCAAGCGGAGGATTTCTGGCCGCGGCCCCCCCGAGAGGGAGCTGGAGGCAGGTGGCGTAGCCGCACGACGTCCCTACGACTCGAGCAGCTGTGGCCGTCTGGGACACGACAGCAGTGGAAGCACAGAAAGGAGCATGTGGCCTTTGGGCCCTCAAGGACCATGCCCGGGGCCGACAGGCACGCTGGGAATTCGGCGGCGGCCCAGGGCGGGGCGGGGAGCAAGCTGCGACGGAAGGGACAGCTCGCCAAGCACAGGCAGGCACCCGGCAACGGGGGCGGCAGTTCGACAGGGGCGCGACAAGTTCGGGACGGTGGGCAGCAAGTGCCGGCCTCCTCGACCGAGTCGGCTTCGTCCGACTGCCGACCCACAGAGGAAGCCCCCACCCCTTTGCGCCTGGTCCCTAAGTTCAAAAGAGTGCGCACTGAGGAGGCCCGAGCACAGGGGGAGTTCAAGCGAGTACGGAGAGCCACCGGCAGCGTGTCCTACTCGTCTTACTCCTCCACCACTTAGTGGAGAGCTGTGGCTGTGCATGGGCGGGTTTGGCGCTTTGTTGGCGGTGCTGGTGCGACTGGTTTCGCGGGTGTGGTGGGTTGCGGTGGTATGCGCGTCGTGCGTGGCCTGCGTGTGTCGTGTCGGGGCGAGGGTAACGTCTGACGCTACATTTGGGGCGGAGCGGCCCTCCAAGGCCAGGTTCCGAGAGACCATGTATTAGCTTTCGCTGCGTTTTGCGCAAAAGTGGGGTGTGGAACAGGGACGCGCGTACAAGACGTTGGATGTGTTCAGGAGAGAGGTGTTCCAGTTGAGTGAGGATTTGAGGGACGACAAGCCACTGCTAACATGGATGCACCTGTGCGAGGCCATGGTCATGGAAGGGCTTAGCAATTGCTGGACGGCATTGACCCGCCGTGCCGGAGGGTGAGGTGACTCCTGAGATGGCACAAAAAGGGATAGGATCCGTGGGTGCGGTTCCGCTGCCGGAGTGGCTATGGCAGATATATGTCAGTCCGCGACAGGAGCTTTTGCTGTCGTCGGCGGAGGAGGTACGGAAGGTGCGGGGGGCCACGGCTGACATGCTCAGCGCCATTGCAAGGACGGGGGCACTACAGCAACTGTCGAGGCAGGAGGCAGATGCCTTGGGCGTTCCGTGGTCGCCTACGGCGGCTGCCTTCACCATCCCCAAGAATGAGACCAAGGCGCGGCTTATCCTGCACGGGGTGCGCGCCAACCAGAGGCACTGGGAGGGCGGGTACAAGAGGCAGTGGGAGGGCGGGTACAAGGTGCCGCGTGTCAGCCTGCCTCAAGTGGAGTCTTTAGCGGAGGCTTTTTCGCAAGGGTTGCGTGGCTGGGGGGCCAACATTGACGTCACAAATTGTTACTGGTCCATAGTGCTGCCTGAGGGGAAGAGCCACCTGTCTCGTGTGGGGGGGGGGGGAGTGCATGTGGGTTTTTAAGACGCTGCCGTTTGGTTTGAGTTATAGTCCACTACTGTGTCAGCGACTGCTGGCACAGTTGACGGGAAGGTGGGGCTGGAGGTGGCAGGGGCGGTGCTGCGGCTCATGCACTACCTGGATGATTTTCCGGTGTTCAGCGACTCCGAGGCTGCCGTAGCCACAAAGCTGGCAGCGTTCAAGGAAGTTCTGGCAAACGCTGGCTTCCTCATCAGTGACAAGTCGTCCAGTCGGCCGGAGAGGGAGCTAGTCTTTTTGGGCAAGCATGTCGACTTTGGGCGGGGGGTCATTTTGAACACCAAGCACACGTTGGAAGATGCCCTGAGTAGGTACATGCTGATGGCATCCAAGCCGGTTACGCGAAAGTCCGTACAGCGGGTGGTGGGAAAGTTGATCTGGGCCTGCAGACCATCGCATTGGTCGAACCTATTTCTGGCGGGGCCCATTGCGCACGTGCAGTGGGGCGCAAAATGGATGCCGCGCCCGCCCACAAACCTTCTGCGGTCGCTGTCGGGTGCGTTGTGGTTTGCGGGAAGGGGCTGGTGGGCGCCTACGTCACCCCCCCCCCCCCCGCCCCCAAAGGGGCTGTGCCGGCACGTGTACTCAGACGCGGCGCGGGACGGAAATAGTGGCAGGCTGGGTATGTGCTCATCGGCGGGAGCACACCACTCCCTGTGTGTGCCGCTGTAGAACCAGCAAGTGCTGGAATTTCGAGGGGCGGCGGCGGCCGTAAAATCGGTGGTGAGACGAAAACTCCCGTGGGCTACGCTACATCTGGACAACCAAGGGGTGCTCTAGGGACTGAGAACGGGGAAAGTGGGAATTGGGTTGCGGGAGCAGCGTCGGTGTGTCCGACAAGTAATGTATGCTCTGGCAAAGGGGGGGACTTCGGTACACCTTTCGTATGTACCCGGGGCAATCATGCCGGCGGACTTCCTGTCTCGAGTCTGCAGCAATTTTTTTGGTGACAAGAGCATGGCACTGGGGTCTGCCTTCGACCAAATCGCAGATTTGTTACCTGTTTGCACTCAGACAGAATGTTGGGGCATCTTGCGGTTCTGATTGCGGGCCGTGAGTTTGCGCACCTGTTGTGAGCCTGCGGTGGGTGTGCGTGAGCGTCGTGCGTGGGCCCGGCAGCAAGTGCTTGGGCTGTTGAGGGGAGTGTTGTGCACTGCTCGTGGCAGAATTTGTTTTGCGGCACCACGTGCACTACACATGCCACGAGCCGGCGGCGCACAGCGTGATGCGGCGCAGGTGGCGGCAAAGCGGGGGCGAAGAGACGATAGACTGGTGGCAGCTCACAGGTTTGAAGAAGTATGCGAGGTGGCGAGCGTGTCATATCGAACGTGGACGGTCACACCAGAGCTGGCGAAAAGCAAGCGCTTTCCGGTCGTGATGCAATTATGCAGACGTGTCGAGGCAACATGGCAGCGCGAGACGCCACGCAAGGTCGAAGGAAAGCCACAGGGAACGCACTCCGTGGAACGAGCTGTCTTCATCCCAGAGTGGACCGGGGCGACACACGGCGTACGAGTCTCCGTAACGGTGGAAAAGCGGAAACACGGGCCACGACTGCCACCGGGGACGCAAACGCTTTGGGCCGCCGGTTCGCCGGCTATGGTGCGGGCGGTGGCCGCGGTGATGCGGGAAGTGCAGCAAGAGGGGGGTGGGCCCGGAGAGGCGGCAAGCGCAAGTGGAGATGTGGGCCAGCCTCAGTAAGAAGGGTGATTTTGAGTATTTTTTTTTGTGTTCCTTGGTATTGGTGGTGACGGATGGTGTCGCCGACACAGCAGCAAAATGGTCACGCGACACTACGTTTTTGGGTTCAGCAATGTCCACGACTGTGCACTGTTGTCTCGTCTGCTGCGTGGATGGCAGTGAGGGGAGGTGGAAGGAGGTGCATGGGGTTTGGTGGGGCGAAGTAGCAAGTGCCAAGCCCATGGGGGGAAAAACAATTCAAACGCAACAAGTGGTTGGGCCCATTCTCTTCGCATCATCGCCCGGGTGGCGGGCCCACAGCAGTCCTACAGGGCTGAAATGTACGGAGCAGCCATTGGCGCAGCCATCGCATCCGACGGTGACACTCAATATATCGACAACATGGCCGTCACACAATGCGCACACCGCCGACCCACGCACGAATGACGCTGACATCCGCCACAAAGTGTGTGACCAGGTGCAACACAAACGCGTCGCCGCGGAGTTGATCCCCAGCCACCGCCTTGAGACAGAGGCTTGTAACGCGCAAGAACGCGAACAAATCCGACGCAATGGGGAAGTAGACCTGCTCTCCAAGATGGCCACGTGCCTACCCGTGCCGGATTACGACCCCCGGCGCCCCGACGATATTGCAATGTGCGGCGGGCCCGCCCCCACTCCAGCACGGAAATGGATCCTCCAGCGGAGGCGTTTTGTCACTTTCGACGGAGGGACCATGGCAAGATACGGTAACGGATTGGTGGAACAGGGCGTCGGCAGCAGACCTACACCATGTATCCTGCCTTCGCACACCACAATCCCTATGGGACCACATCCCCCGAACACTGCGGGTAGACCTCAGGGAGCGTGTGGCCTGGCACCAGTACCACGCCCTACATGGCGTATGCCAACTGCGCGGCCAACTCACCATGCCCCCCCCGTGACCCACAGGTGCCGCCCACGCTATTCACAGCGGTGCCGGCATGGTACACAAAGCAGCGCCCACGAGCTGTACGACCGAACCCCACGGACTCTGTCCTCCGCAATCAAGTAGGGTATACAGGGCACCGGGAGAGAACACCGCGGCGGGATGGCCGCGCCTCTCAAGAGACGTCCCACCGTAGAGCTGTGCGCACATGGGATGGGCGGCAGTCGTACCACACCAGGTCATGGGCGGTGAAATATCTCGACCAATGCCTCTGTCCCACTGCCGTAGACCCAGGGGCACAGCAGGTAGCTTTGGCTATGCAGTATCTGGCCCAGCCTTGGTTTCTGCATCAACGTGCCGTTCTCGGGGCCTCACTGATGGTTTCATACTGCGACGTTTTAGATGATTTGGTGTGGCAATCACGGCACTAGCACTCCCTTCTGCGACCTGCTAGAGTATGGACCACCTCCGCAGACCAGCACTACCAGCGGCATAACCGAAGGATTCAACTCTTTTCGGTGATGAGCCAGCTGTGGGCATCTGAGCGCGCCGCCCACCGGGTGGAGTCCCCTCTGCCTAAACGCCACTGTCGCACAAGGCCCGGCATCCTAGGCCAACGCCCGCCACCGGACATGGCCCCTACAAAGCGAGGAAAGCTTGTCACTCTTGAGGACCTGTGGGGAATGGGACATACGCGATCCACCATGTCTTAACCCCCTTAAATCTTGCGCATTATAGGCTCGCCATATGGCGTGGCAGTTTTGCCTACCGCATCAGAGAGCCCTTTGTTATACGCATGTGATCCCTGGGTCTTTGCCATGTGCCCCGCGTTGCGGGGATCCACTGTATCATATGTTGGAGACGCCCACTTTCCCAAGCACGCCAGCTCCACCCTGGAGCGCCCGGTCTTCGACTTGCTGTTGGAGGGAGTGCCCATGGATTGGGCGGGTATATTTCTCCCATCCGTGGACTCCCGTGTCCCGGACCGCGTCTGGGAGCGGATGGTACGCCGCAATCAGGCGGCGCCGTATGTCCTTGTGGGGCCCCGCGACCGCATGGTGCGCGTCCCGGCGGCGGAGCAGCCCCCAGTGGTCGACCCCCCGCCGGCCACTTCGTCGGCACCGCAGCCGGTGCAGCCAGAAATGGACGACGTTGACATGGCGGCTGCGGTGGCCGCTGAGGACGATGTCGCCATGGATGGCGAGGCTGCAGGGTCTGCGGCAGAACTGGAGGAGGAGGACGAAGAAATCTTGTAGCCTTCTTAGTCCTGACCCTCCAATTACTCCTCCTGGCGGCTCGGTTGGCGTGGTGGTGGCAAATGGTGGCGGTCTTGGCCTTGGCGGTGTTGCCTCTGCTTTTTGCGCAGATTGTCCCCCCCCCCCCCCAGCTCGAGTGGGTCCAGTCTTGGCAGGCCCACTCTCCCCTTGCCCCGTGCCCCGCGCCGGATGCGCAGATCGGCGGGCCCAGTCTTGTCAGGCCTCCCCCCCTGAAGTGCTGTACGTGGGTCCAGTCTTGTCAGGCCCACTCCTTCCTCGCCCCATTTTCTGCGTTGGGCGCACCGGTACGGTGGGGATCCCCCCCCCCCCTGTCTGCCCCCCCGTGCAGTTCTTGGCAGTGGCACGCCCAGTCTTGTCAGGCCTGCCCCCGTGACGCGCTGCGAGTGGGTCCAGTCTTGTCAGGCCCATCCCTTCCTCGCCCCGTTTTCTGCGCTGGGCGCACCGGTACGGTGGGGATACCCCCCCCCCCCCCTGTCTGCCCCCCCCGTGCAGTTCTTGGCAGTGGCAGGCCCAGTCTTGTCAGGCCTGCCCCTCTGATGCGCTGCAAGTGGGTCCAGTCTTGTCAGGCCCACTCCTTCCTCGCCCTGTTTTTCTGCGCTGGGCGCACCGGTACGGTGGGGGTACCCCCCCCCCCCCCTGTCTGCCCGGCCCTATTGTCTTTCCTCAATGAAAACGGTTTTCTTGCTGAATCAGCGGTCCGGTCAACATGGAACCCGGGACGCTTTTCCACTGCCGCATGGCGAATAAAAGGCAAATTTGCCTCCGCAAACCAAAGCGTCATGCTTCATGACGAAGCGAAACAAATTTCAATTTCCATCATCCCCATCGATGAGTTTAATAATCTCAAGCGTGAATCCATGGCTAACAGGAAAAAACCAGCCTCTGCTGAGTCCAAAAAGCCCTCTTATGCACAAACTGTGAAGCAGCCAACATGACCTTATGACGTCACACTCACAAAAACCAGCACACCACCAACCACCAGCGGTTGGACGTCCGACAAGAGACAACCAACAGCCAGTGGTTTATGCCGCAGCACAAACCAAGGTAGCCACTTTTAACGCCAACGGGCTGACCACCAAGGTCCCCGTCGGCGACAACTTTTCGGAAGATAGGCAGGTCCAGATATGCCGTTTTCTGTATCGTAACTCCGTACATGTAATGGGACTTCAGGAAGCGCACATCAAGGATGATCAATGCCTTGAGCAGCTTACTAAACGGTTCAAGGACTGGGGGTTCGTCCTCCTTTCCAACCTGAGCCCCAAAGGTAGAGGGGGATCTGCACTGATTTTTCACAACACTTGGACACTCCTGAATTCGTATGCCATTGAAAAACGCCACCTTTTTGCTCAGCTGGCTGACCCCGATGGGGTTAAGCACCATTTCTGTGTTTATCATTTTCATCATGACGCAGTCGAAAGGCAGCGCCAATGGACCTTGCTCTCGCAAGTCTCGCCCACTCTCGTCCCGGGAGACACCATCTATCTGTCCGACCACAATTCGGTCACAGTCCCCTCAAGGGACATTTCTGCACCGCATCTATCTATTGAGCACTCCACTGTCATCGCCGCCCGTGAAGCGGAACTTGATTTTCCGACGAACCATCAGCTCATCGACACATATGCATGTTTCCACAGTGGCAGACACTCCGATTTTGATTTGGAAGGCTGGACATGGGGTTTTGCCCCGGCCAAGCCGACTACGTCGGCTAGGCCCGACCTAGCCGCAAACGAGTGCGCCCCCGTCCTTGACAGGAGACGACGGATCGATAGAATTCTCCTTCACGAGAATTTCCAAAACTCCGTGGTGGAGTGCTATACCCGTTTTGTGGCCAATTCGGACCACAAGGCAGTTATTG
This sequence comes from Eutreptiella sp. 'Long Island Sound 2002', assembly GCA_964036045.1. Lineage (NCBI taxonomy): Eukaryota > Euglenozoa > Euglenophyceae > Eutreptiales > Eutreptiaceae > Eutreptiella > Eutreptiella sp. 'Long Island Sound 2002'. The sequence continues at coordinate 19,929,864 of OZ038404.1, read as the reverse complement.
CTTCACTGTCGGCCAAGCCTACCAAGCAAGGGAAGCGACTCAGAATCCCCACAACTTTCTTATCCTCGGAGGACACCCTCCAACAACTACAGTCTGAACTGCACTCCATCAACACTGAAGGTTACTCCAAGTGGGCGGACGGTTTGGAATGTATCAAAACTGCAGCTTTCTCCTATGAAAAGGCCAACAGAGCCACCGGCATCACGGAATTGCAATCTCTCTTGATGGTCTCTTCTACACACCACCTCTCGGAAGAGGCCTGGCGCTACCTCAAGGATCATGGGTACACCCCCTCATCCGCCAAAGCGGCTTATCAAATTCTAACAGCCCTGGCCGAACGGGCAGATACCGACCGCTCAGGGCAGCAGGTTCTGGATAAGCTAAAAACTACTCTACACGACCCACATCATCTGCAACCTTGGCGCCGCCGCCAAGAAATCTGGCGACTCACCAAACAACTACAATTTAAACGAAAGCTATACTCTTTGCGCAATAGGTCCGGCCAGCTTCTGCCCGACCCTGAGTCTATGGTCTCTGAAATCGTCTCTTATTGGCAACAAACAATGAACCCCTCCGGAAAATCACAAATGGAGGTGAAGCCTTATCTCGAAACATTTTTCCGGGGCAAAAACACAGCATTGATGGCAAAAATGCTGATACAACCGCTGTCACTGGACTTAGTGCACGCCGCGCTGGAGTCCTTGAACGGCACTTCGGCACCTGGAATTGATGGAGTACAGGTTTCCATCTACAAGGCCTTTACGGATTTCTTTTGCCCCCTTATGCTTGACATTTACAAGGGCATTCCGGACTCTAACTCACTCAACGATGACTGGTCCTTGGCACTTCTTAATCCCATTCCGAAAGGACTTGGGACCGCTTCAGTACACAATCTACGGCCTTTGGTGCTGCAAAACACTTCACACAAATGGGTGGCAGCCATTCTTGCCCTGCAACTCAGAGATTATATTGATGCCCTCACCCCTATCCAGCAACGAGGTTTTATCAGGGGACGGTCCATTTTCACGAATCTGTGGCATACTTTTGGCTCCTGGAACTCCCCGGGGGACGCTCTGTTTTGCCCCATCGATTTCAAAAAGGCCTTTGATTCTGTTTCTCATGAGTATACCCGCACGTTCCTTAATCTTATGCAATTGCCAGACAGCCTAATTTCTCTATGTTTACTGCTGTTTACAGCGCCAATCTGTGTCCTTGTCCGTGATCACATTTACACAGACCACAAAATTCTCCCCCGTTCGGGTGTACGACAGGGGTGCCCCTTTTCGCCGACTATATTTGCCATGCTCATTTCCCCCATCATCCACAAACTTATGGATTTGTTAGAACATGTGCAAGTTCTGCTCTACGCAGACGACTTAATCATCATCATTGAATGCGACCCTGCCACAGGGGCAAGGGTGTTCCTCTTGGTCTGGAGCAGGGTTCAGGAATTCTCAACAATTACAGGTTTGTACACTAACCTGGACAAGTCCAACATTCTGCTCAAGGGGCATTGGGACCCCATACACAGGGTACAGCTCCTGAGCACAGGCCTCAGAGTAGTCGACAAATACAAGTACCTGGGCATTGTCCTTGGGGCTACCACAGCGGAGGAGGCCTATGGACCTGCACTCAGAAAAGCCACAGGTCGTGCGTTTTCCATGCAGTCGTGGACCCTTTCACTCGCTGAAAGGGTGGAACTCCTCCAAAGCTGGATTCTCCCACTCTTGGTCTACCCGTCTCGTGTTGTCTACCCTACAGACAATGTCATCGCCGCGGTCAAAACAATTTATCGGGTTGCCCTCAAGCTCAGCAACTGGGGCATTACACTAGACATCCTGTCGCACAGCAAAGAGCATGGGGGGCTTGAACTGGCCCCCCCTGACACCTTCCTGCTTTGGCAATTTTCCACTATCTTTATTCGTCATGTCTACAGGGCTGAGGTCATTCCTAAATGTGTCACCGAGCCTTATGAGCGTTTTGCCACTGAGTATGGCATAAATATCTCCCCGTCCACGCTCCACACTTTTCAAATGGGGAGCAATGTGGCTTGGCACAAAATGCCTTATCTGGCTTGGAGCGCACGAGCATATTCACTTGTCACTGCTAAAGTGACCTTCAACCGGCCTGAAGCACTATCGTCTGACACCTCACTCTGGCACAACAGACTGTTCTCCAAGCCGGCATCCCTCACCTACTATTGCCCCCAGCTTATCCGGCAGGGGGTCATTACGGTGGGAGATTTATTCAACAACAGCACACATATTTCACAGATCGCACCCACTTGGGCCAGCATTTATCAGCAGGGAGTGTTTCATTATCACTCCTCTAAACTCGGACAGGCACCCACGAACCCACCCCCCCACCCGGTTCCGGGAGCGGATGTGTGGTCTCGATGGACCACAAAATCCATGGCTTTGTTCCTCTGTTCCACAACCTCCCTGGCACCAAGGCAGCCACCTGAGGTTTGGAAGGCCTTTCACCTTTTCAACATTCCCGCACACCACAAGGACTTCATCAGACAGGTGCTATGGCTCCGCCTCCCTGTGGGGGAGCGGCAAAAAGATTGGAAACCAGATGACGTGTGGTGCCCAATTGACGGTGAGCTAGAGACAATCGACCACGCACGCACGGAGTGCTCCTTGCTCAAAGTTGCTTTTGACACTATTTCCAAATGTTTCCCCACGGCCACTGTAGAGGAACGTCCAGCCGCCCTGCTTTCCTCCTTCCTACAGTTTTCCTTTCAGTGCCCAACAGGCTTCCTGGCCTGGGCGGCGGTATACGCCAATTGGCAGGTCCGCCAAAAGAAAAAATATCAACGACAATATTCAGCTACCTGGTCCCGCTTTGTTTCTATCTGGATTGCCACCTTGAAACTATGGGCCACATGTCCATCGAGCATCCCAATTCAGATCATGACCTGCATCTTTTCATCGGAGCGCTACAGTCGCTTCTCCATGATGGAGTGCTACAACACCCCCATCTGCGTGTCACACCTCCCACTCCCCCGCCCAGCAAAAAACAACGCAAAGAAACAGCGCGCCGACTGCGCAAACAGCAACGGGCGGCGGAGCTGGAAGGAATTTTTGACACCCTCTCCGCGGACGGATACACCCTGGTTTTCACGGATGGCTCATCCGCCGAAACGGAAGGTGTGGGCCGGGTAGCAGGATATGGCATCTATGCGCACCCTGACATCAGCATCTCTGCATATGTTCCGGTACACTTCCGGCAGACAAACAACACGGCAGAACTCCTGGCCGTGGTTCGGGCATTGCAAATCCTCTCTTTTGGTAAAGTCGCTATTTGCACAGACAGTGAGTACGTCTTCCTGGGAGCCACTGGCGCGGCGCGCCGGTGGAAACTCAGGGGATGGACGGGAAGCAGCGGTCCGGTTTCTAACGTTCCCCTCTGGGAACTTCTTCTGGACACCCTCAGTGCACACACAGGCTCCATCAAGTTTATTAAAGTGCCGTCCCATGTGGACATTCTAGGGAACAACGAAGCTGATAGATTGGCTGAACAGGGAAGGCTCTCCCATCCCAGATGCCCTGTACTTAAGACCCCGTCGCGGGACTTCACCATGCTTACGTACACCCCTCCCACCAAGCGACCGCGCAGGTCCACTGTATCCGAGCTGGATTCGATTGTGCAAGTTTTGAATTTTTCCCCTTACAAAGACAATATGGGAGGCAGTGTGGTATAGTGGTTAACATCGTTTGACGTCGTCACGTAGATCGCCGGTTCGAACCCGGCCTGTAGCAGTGCTCCCCCCCACCGGCCTCGCCCGACAGGGGACTGGGGCCCCTCCCGTTGCTTTCTACTTTTTCTCACTGGCCTTAACTATTTTTTCCCCACTGAGCTGCTACAGCTCCCCCCTTTTACAATCATCAATAAGAAAAATGTGCCCAGGCGCCTGCAGCAGTGCGCCCCGCCACCGCCCACGCCCGATGGGTGGCTGCCACCCCACCCGTTGCTTGCCTTTGCCCGAGCACCCGCGGCTCGGGCAGTGGGGTTCGAACCTGGGGCCAGCGCCGCTGGCATCCAGGGTGCTTCCCCCGAAGCACGGGGCACCTCACTAGAAATACGATTCCATAAGCACACAGCCACGTGGCACACGTGCATCTGCAACGCATTCTGATTTCTGAGTCTTAGTGTATGTTACTCCCTTCACTCTTTGAAACTAAACAGCGACAGACGGGGTAAGGCCGAATGAGTGCCATGCTTTGCAGCCCGGTCAGCTCGCATTTGACACAGTGAATGCAGTCCACATTTACGGACGACTGCTTATATTGATTCAGGTTGTTCGCTAGAGTCAGCAGCAAAGGACAAGCACACAAGTGACCCACGGAGCTAACCGCAACGCCTCGCTGTATTTTACATAGTGGAGCACCCCAACCAAGAAGGAGACACGTGCATTGATTGGATTTCGCAGTACTGCTGGACTAATGGCTGGAATTGTCTATGGCGGGGACATTCAGTCTATCAGAACCGACCATTGATCCCCCTGTCTGCCCCCCCGTGCAGTTTTCGGCAGTAGCAGGCCCAGTCCTCCAGGCCGGCCCCCCTGTGGCGCTGCGAGTGGGTCCAGTCTTGCCAGGCCCACTCCTTCATTGCGCCGTCCCTCGCGCTGGGCGCACACTCCCTTTCCTGCCCCCCCCTATGCGGGTGCCAGCCCCTCAACTGCGGCCGGGTCCAGTCTTGCCAGGCCCGGCATCCATTGCCCCGTGCTCAGTGCAGGCGCGCTGGCACGCGTGGCGGGCACGGCCTCCCTCCCCTCTGCCCAGGTCTGGCACCGGAGCCAGCACCTCTGACCGGCCCATTGAATGGGGGCCTAACCTTCCGTTTCCGGGGCGCGCCGGCCGGCCCGCCCGCGTGTTGGCTCCCGGCGACGGCACCGCCGACGCAAGCTGTCGGGGGCTGGCAGGGCCACCCCCCCCCCCCCCCTCTTCTCCAGCCCGTGATGCAAACAAACCGGCCGAGGAGAAAACGAATGAAATTTTGGCAGCTAGGGACACAGAAGTTAGCGTGCTGGCAAAAATGGGTTTAACGGATGCGTGGCCTGAGATACATCATGCGAGCCCGGACCTGAGGATGTCTCCTCCAGCAGGATACACCTACGGCTACCAGGTGGGGGACCGGGCCCCCTCAGACAGGTCGCTCATAAGGCTGGATAGAATACATGTCTCTAATTCACTTAAGGGACATTTATCCACTGCATGCACATCCTTTGTGTGCAGGTCAGGCCATAAAGCTCTTGTGGTCGCCTGCGAGCCCCCCGTCTTTCATGCGGTGTACCCGCGTTTTAGATGCTCTGAGGATTTTCTTGCTGATGACACTGCTACAGAATCAGTCACAGATCAGTTACAGGCCTTAGATGGCGACCCCGCCACCAGATGGGAGAAGGCGCATGCCATTTTTCGGCATGCGGCCATGGAGCACAGGCTTGCCCACCAGCGAATAAACACCTCACAAGTCCTCCCTGTGTTGCTTGCTTCCACATCCTCCTATGTCCCGCCACAAGGATGGAAATTTCTTACGGATCAGGGCACGTGCCCGGACAACCATTCACAGGCTTATTCAGCACTGGTGTCCATCCATGAGAAGGATGAGTCGGACAAGGTGGGCACCACTTTACTTGAGCAATTAAAGGGCCTGCTCGCTGAGGAGGCCCCCAGTTGCGTGACCCAGGCCCAACGCACCAAACAAATCAATAAGCTCATCACTGAGCTGCAAGCCAGGAAACGATTAGGGTGGGTCAAGTCCAAAACGGGACAATTGCTGTCTGACCCGCTGGCCATTGCCAGTGCCCTCGAGCAGCACTGGAGTGGCGTTACCAGGCCGGGACTCAGCTCTTCAGAAGAGTGCCACAGGTATCTGGATCGACTCAAGCTACCCCCGAATTTTTTAGTCATGGCCAGGGCCCTCTTCCGCCCCCTCACCCCAGCCCTCGTCTCAGAGGCCTTAGACAGGCTACACAATAGCTCTCCACCAGGTGAGGATGGAGTAGGTGCAGGCTTTTACAAATACTTTTGCGAGTTCTTTGACCCACTGATGTTTCAACTGTGTGACACTGCATTCAACTCTGGGTCCTTGCCGGAAGGCTGGGAAACAGGTCTCATTAACATGATTCCCAAAGCGGCGGGGCTAGCGTCCATTGACAAACTCCGCCCGATCGCTCTCCAAAATGTCAAGAAAAAATGGCTAATGACCATTGTGGCCATGCAGATAGAACAAATCATACAGCAGCTGTCGCATAAACAGCAGGTGGGATGCATTAAAGGACGCCACATGATTCAGCATATCTGGGGTGTCAAGGGGGGCTTTGAGTCACTTGACAAAGGCCTCCTTGTCAACTTTGATTTCAGCAATGCCTTTCCCACGCTCAGCCATGTCTTCATAGAAGCCGTTTTACATGAAATTCAAATACCACCTTTTCATGTGCATTTCATTTTGGCGACACTGGTAGCCCCATATCATTTTTGGGTAAGGGGATCGTGCGTGAAGTGCTGTTCACGCCGAGAGCGGGCATTGGCCAGGGTGACCCCTTCTCTCCCCTGCTCTTCTCGTTCTGTGCTTCTTCTCTGTTGTTTGCATTTAATCCAGTCAGTTCAGCCTTCTCATTTATGTATGTTGACGACCTGTGTGTGCTCATAACTAGTAACTTTTCATCCTCTTTGCTTTCCATACTGGATAGCATGAATGAGTTTGGCAGAACTTCAGGGCTGTGTCTTAATTTATCAAAGTCGGCCATGGTAATCAAAGGGAAATTTTCTAAATCTGATATCAAAAGTTTTAAAAGCTGTGGCCTGACTATGGCAGACTCGGTTCGGTACTTGGGTGTGCTCATTGGGCATGTAACCACAGCCCAAGCATTCGCCAGGGCTTTAGGGGAAGCCCAGAGACGGGCCTCACAGCTCTCCCTATTTCCCCTCACGCTCCTGGAACGTGTATAGCTACTGAAGGTGTGGATCCTCCTGGTCCTGCTCTTGACAGCAAGGGCGTACCGTGCATCGGAACAGGAGGAAAGCAGCCTAAAAACCGTTTACAACACCGCGCTAGGCTTTGACAGCTGGGGCGTCACGCTCACACAGCTATCTTTGCAGCCCGATTCAGGAGGACACGGGCTAGCCCCACCGGACACCTGGCTGCGTGTGCAATCAGGGCTGGCCTTTTCCAGGTTCTCCGGAAACTAGTCGGAATTCCCGCCTTTTGTCACCTTGATTTTCCGTCAGTGGGCCCGTAAATACGGGGTCGTGTGGACCCCCCGAGCAGTCCCATACCTGCAGCTGGGGCCCGTCCCCTATGCTAGTATGGGGTTCCTAGCGCAGTCTCTGGAGTCCTTTTCACAGGCACGCAGGTATGTCCTGGATGGCATGCTGCCAGGCACTACATATGATGCATTGCCCTTGTGGCACAGTGCCATATTCAGGAATGCAGATAATCTAACTTACTACTGTCCCCGACTCATTAAGCGAGGAATTCTTACTGTCAAGGATCTGTTTGACACTACTTCACAGCCCAAGGCAAAGCTACTTTCCATGATGGGACCAACCTGGCAAGCGGTTTATCCTGCATCCCTCCTCACATTCCAAGGGCTCCCGTCCTCAGAATGGTCCCTCAACTCTGTCTGGGTGGGCAGTTGGGGGAAATCGGCCTCCCTCAAAAAGATGGCGCCTATACCGTATGTGCCGCATCGCCAACCATCTCAGGTCTGGACTTCCTTTTGGGCGGCCAAGCTGCCCCCTTCCTTAAAAGATTTTGTCTATCAATCACTCTGGTGTAAGCTAAAAGTAGGTGAACGGTTACAAAACTGCCCGAAATATCCGTGGTGTCCAGTCTGCGCCCAGCTAGAAACGGTGAGCCATGCCTTGGATGAGTGTCGGTTTCATCAGCTAGCCCGCGATATCATTGACTACAGTTTAGGGCCTCATTATCAGGATGGTCAGTCAGTCCCATGCACGTCAATCCCTATGAAGTCATCGTTTTCTGTCCCTCAGGGCATTGCCTTATGGGCCAGCAGGTCGGCACACTAGGGGGCCCGTAATGCGACTAAGTTTCACGGTGTTCCCCCCGAACGTGATGTTTTTCTGGATGCCTGGGCAAGGAAGATGCTCACGCTCACAGAATGGCAGCCACTTGCAGGTTGGGCACAGGTCTTCATGCAATTTCATCATATTATCATCACAGTCAGACAGTCAGGGTGTCTTCCATCACACCGCATCACACTTCAGTATGTTGCACAAGACACAGCAAAGGAAGCCAAGCGACAACGCAAGTTATTACGCAAGGAACATTTGGCAGAGCAAGTAATGAGGACTATTGATTCTTTGGAAAGTGAGGGATGGCTATTGGCTTACACCGACGGATCAGCCGAACACCATGCACGGGTGGGGTGGGTAGCAGGTTTTGGTTGCACCATACCAGGACAATGGGATTGCTCTGGCTTCTTGCCAGTGGACATGGCCTAGTCCAACAACCGGGCGGAGCTCACAGCCATAATCCGGCTCCTAGAGCATACTCAAGGAGCAGCTGGGAAACATGCTATCGCAACGGACTCTCAGTATGCATATGATGGTGTCGCCGGTTCGGCCTATCGTTGGAGGGAGCAAGGGTGGGTCAACAAGTGCGGCCCAGTGGCCAATGTTGATCTCTGGATCCGGTTGTTGTCTTTGATTGATAGTGCCACCATGCGCTTACGCTGGATTAAGGTTCCCAGTCATACCATAGCAGTCATAGAGGGCAATCGTCATGCTGATCATTTGGCCGAGGTGGGTAGGTCCAGCTCTCCGTTATATCAAGTTTTATCAGTGCCAGAAAGGCCCGTCATTTCACTTGAGCTACCGTGCACCCCAACGCCGCGAAGGGCACAGGCGGTCCCTCGATGTGTAGACATCCTGGAGCTCGCCACTCCCCTTAACGAAACCCCAGTCTTAGTCCCTGGCTCGCACCATCGGAACCCAGCGACCCCGCCATCCATCCAGCATACGCCGATACGTTGCCTTTTTGGATCCCCACAAGGATCCCATGTTTCATGTCACAGTGTGTCTTCAACACCACCGCGAGTAAGTGCCTGTGCGCAGCCCAGTGGGATATCTTCACCGTTTGGATCCACGGTCTCGTGGGCCCCTACGACCCCCACTCTAAGTCCATCCCCGGATGTGATGTGGAGTGACATAGGCCTGCAACCGATGTCCACGCCTGAGCCCAGACAACGGCGTGCTTTTTCACACACCAAGTACTGATGTCAGCTCACCCAGATATTTCTCTGATATAGACTCGCATATGGACTCGGGGGGGTCTCAGCCCCAGTCCCCGATGTCTGAGGACTCGCCATAGTAATATTCTCAGTAGATATGTGTCTTATTTTGCAAGCACCACATTGATGAATGACTGAACAACGCCATTTCACTTTTGGCAAATTTTTTCGCTTTGAGGCATAAATGACTTACCGCCATTTTGGGTAATAGGCATGGACGGTCTAGTGGTATGCGCCATGGCTGGCGCTCGTCGTGGTCGGGGGTTCGAACCCCGGTTCGTCTGTCCGTCTGGGGGCCCGTTGGCGAGGCCCCCGCCACCGCCCCCTTCAGCATCCCGCCCCACCACCGGTACCGCCGGTGCGTCGGGTGGCGTGTCTCCTCATCGCTTTCTTTGTCCAGTTGCATGGTATGCTTAGATTGGCTGTATTGAGTTTAAAAGCAGGAAGTCAGCAAAAAGCAAAGCCCCAACCACCACACACGTGCTACAGCGCGCTCCACCACCGGGGCCGCTTGCGCCGCCGGGACCGCATCTCCTCCTCGTACTCCTCCTCAGCGAGGACTCGAACTCACGTCTTCAGGGCAGCGGCAGGCTGCTTTGCCGCTGTGGTATATGGCCCAAAAGACCACATTGTGCACCTTTTCTCTCAGGAATGCTTTGACTGAGCGTATAGTATGCAACGGAGGCTGGGCCTGCGGCCCCCTCACAGCCACATTAACGCCACAGTCTGTGTTGTCAAATGAATGAGAATGAGCCTAACACACACACACAACTGACCCCCCCAAGAGTGCTGTGGGACGACATGACAAGTTGGCCGATTGAGAGCCAGCATACTGCAAGCCTGTCCAGCCGCCTGTAGCCGCCACACAGCCGCCACACAGTCTTCGCATGGGAGGCTGATGTGGTGCTGCTTGGGGAAACCAGGCTGACAGCCACAGGCCAGTCAGTCATGGCGCGTCTGGCCCGTGAAGCCGGCTGGCGGTCCTTCTGGGGCGCCCCATTGGAGTCGCGGGGCGGGGGCATTTGGGACTGCCCCCCAGGCGGAACAGCGGTCCTCGTGCGACAGGGCCTGCCGGCACAGCACGTCATGCCGCCGGCGAAGGAGGGTGAGGACTCGCTGGCGACCGCCCTCTGGCACTCCACCAGGTGGTGCCACGTGGTGGTGGGCCTCGGCACGGGGGCGACGGTCCTCCATGCCGAAGCGGCGTATGGCGTGTCGGGTCAGCCGGCGCTGAACCGGGCCTTTTGGCAGCAGGCCCTAGACTATGCAGCGCGGCATGGGGCAGCGCCGCAACTGATTGGGGGGGACTTTAATTTCCCCCTCGATGACCTCATGCAGGCGCCGCCCACGCTGCAGGGGCTGCTGCTCACGCGGCGCCTGGTGGACGCCGACTCAGAGCTGGCAGCCGCCGCGGGCCGCCCCCCCCTGCGTTGATACGTCGGGGTGCGGGGAGGACGCCCCACCCGCATTGACGGGCTGTTGGTGGACACCCGCCTGGCAGCCCTGTTGCGCGGGTCACAAGTGCTGCCGGCGTGCGGCATCCCGCACCATCGCCCGGTGCGCTTCGACCTGCTCGCCGAGGGGGCGGTGCAGAGTGTGGTCAAGCTCGAGCGCCTGCCCCGGGTGGTCATTCCGCCCTTGCCAGAGGAGGAGCGAATCCCTCTGGTGCAGAGCCTGCTGGACCCCCTGGGGCCCCGTTGGCACCCGGGGACGTGGACCGCCTGTGGTCAACGTGGACCTAGGCGGCGGAGGAGACGCTGCTGGCGCTCTCAGTCCCACAGCTCCGGCCGGACGCGGAGCTACCCGCGGCTCCCCCTAATTACAAGAGGGGCAGGGGCACAGTGCGGCTGCTGAAGCGGGTGCGGCTGTGCCCCCGCCAGCGCCGCACAACGGGCGACCCGGTGGCCTGCCAAGAGGCGCGCTTGCAGGCAGTACAGGGGTCACTGCGGACTGTGCCGGGCTGGCTGGAGCGCCCAGAACTGCGGCCGGGGGCGGCGCTGCTGCTGGTCATGGAGGCCTGGTACGCGCTGCAGCGGCAGCTGCTACGCGTGCACGCGCTCGGGGACGAGTATGCGAGCCTACAAGTGCCGGGCCCGCCAGACCGGCTGCCTCTGGCGGCAGAGCTGCGTGGGCTGCGCACAGCCCTGCAGGGCCACATCGGCGCAGAGCGGCAGCGGGGGGACAAAGACCGCCTGCAGGCGTGGAGGGACTGTCTCGATGAGGCCTCGTCCTCCAAGCAGGGCGCGGTCTATGAGTGGCTGAAGGGCGAAAGCTTCGCCCCGCCGCCGACCTTCCTGGTCCGGCCCGACGGCATGCCGACGGCGAACCTGCGGGAGATGGACTCCCTGTTGCAGGATGCCTGGCGGCCCATCAACCGCAAGTATGCGGAGGCCGCGGAGCCGGACCTGGCAGAGTTTCTTCGCCGGTATGGGCGTCACGTGAGGTGCGTGCCCATGATTTCAGGGCCACTGACCGGACGTCGGCTGCGGCGGGCCCTCATGCGGATGCATCCCTCGGCCCCTGCCTGGATGGCTGGAGCCTCGAGGACCTGCGCGCGCTGCCGGACCAGCTCCTGGAGTGGTTGGCGGACCTCCTGCGGGAGGTGGAGCGGCAAGGGAGGTGGCCGCTGCGCCACGCCGAGGGCTACACGGCCCTCATCCCCAAAGAGGGCCCACCGGGGCCGCTGAACACGCGGCCCCTAACGGTCCTCTCCATGGTCTACCGCCTGTGGGCGGGGATCAGGTTGGAAGAGGCCATCCGGTGGCAAGAGGCCTCGGCGCACCCGTGTGCCTTTGGTTTCCGCCCCGCGCGGAGCGCCCTGGATGGCGCCACAGTGACCCAGGTTTTCCTGGAGCTGTGCCGTATGAAGGGGTGGGCGGTGGCGGGGATGAGCATCGATTACGTCAAGTGTTTCGATCTCATCCCCCAAGCCGTCGTCCTGGCCCTGGCGTTGGAGCTGGGCATGGACCCATGGGTCGCAAGGGCCCTGGGGGCCATGTACAAGCAGCTCCGCCGGGCCTTCAAGGTGGCCGGGTGCTTGGTGGCGCGGTGGCGGGCTACCAACGGCATCCTGCACGGCTGTCCCCTCTCCGTGATCCTGGTGAATGTCCTCACCACGATCTGGAAGTGGGAGGTGGATGCGTGGTGGTGGCAGAGGCCGACAGTGAGTCGGACCAAGCCAGCCAACACAGCGACTCCGCAGAGGAGCCGGAGCTGCGTCTGTGGCTGCAGGAGCAAGGGCTGGCGGCCCTGGGGGCGTCAGGCTATGCCGACGACACCCAGGCAGTGGCGCCGGGGACGGCAACCCTCCAGCGGACCGCCCCCACGACGGAGGCGTGGCTCACCTTGACGGGGCAGGACGTCCGCGCGGACAAGTCCTGCTCCTGGTCGCAGGGGGAGGGGGGGGCGCAGGCAGTGCTTTTGCGCGGCCTGCCCATACCGGCAGCATACTGTTTCCGCCAGCTAGGGGTGGACGTCGCCGTGGGCGGCGCCCGCAGCACGGGGCCGGTGCTCGCACGACGCTTGTGGCCGGCCGCAGCGTGCTGCGGCGCCTCCTGCATCTACCCACTTTTCAGCTCCGGGTGCACGCGGTCAGCACCCTGGTGACGCCGCTGTCGCTACATGGGGTGGCCGTCGCCCCGGTGACGGACCGGGACCTGATGGGCCTGGAGACCATGGTCCTGCAGGCGATATGGGGGGCGACCAGGCTCTCCCGCGCCAAGGAGGTGGTCTTCGTGGTCCTGACGCAGGGCCACCGCATCTCACCGGTAATGCACACCCGCTACGAGCGGGTGCTATGGATGACCCGGATTGCGCGCACCCCGGGACCCGTGCAAGTCCTGGTGCAGGCCATTTGGGAGAGCGGCCTCCGACCCCCGACGACAGGGCCCTTCGGGCGCGTCCTGCACGTGGTCCGCTTGCTGGGCTGGCAACCACTGGAGGGCTGGTGGTCATGGGTGGTGCCGGGCCAGACAGAACCGCTGCACCTGGTGCAGGAGCCCGTGCGGCGGATCCAGCACAGGGTGCGGGACACTTTGCGCTGTCATGCTATGCGCGGGCTGGAGGCCCGCCGTCTGGCGACCTATGGCGGGCTGGGGGACGGGTAGACGGGGAGGCCTGTCGCGCGGCACTCCGGGTAGCATCCACAGAGCCGGAGGCCTCCCTCCTGCCGGGCTTGCTGGCGGGGGCACTGTGGAGGGCGGCCCGCGTGCGCGGGCACAACATGCGGGCCACGTCGAGCTGCCCCGGCTGCGGCTCACAGCACGAGGATGAGGTGCATGTACTCTGGGTCTGCCCGTCGTGGGAGACAGCCAGAGCGGGGTGGCGCGCGTGGGTCTTGCAGGCGGCGGAGCGCCTGCAGCTGGGCCCTCCGACAGGCTGGCGGGCATGCTTGCGGCGCGCGGGCGTGCTGCCCTTGGCACTGTCCGCGGGGGCGGACCGCCGGCAGGTGGACGAGTTCCTGTACAGGCTGTACGGGATGTACCTCGCGGTGCTCGCGGCCAGATACGCCCACACCCGCTCGGGGGAGCAAGGTCAGGGCGAGGCCCTCTTCCCGCGGCGCCCGGCGCCGGGCGGCAAGGGGGGATACCCGTGGCAGGACCTGAGCGGTCCCCTGCCGCAGCTGCCGGCGGCACCGGCAATGCGACTCCGCCCTGGCGCCCCGCCGGGGTGGCCCCGGGAGCTGGCGTTCGCCCAGGACCTGGTCCGCTGGGCAGCGGCCCTCCGATGGCAGGACGGCCAAGGGGACGTCACGTGGGCAGAGCTGGCCCTGGACTGCGAGACGTTCCTGGGCCGGGCCCTGCCGGCGTCCCCCCACCATCAGTTGCGGGGGATGCGCCTGCCGCTCGGCGAGCGCGCGCAAGTCCTGCGGCAGGCCGCACGGCTGTTGCAGCGCCACATGGCTGCAAGGCGCCTCCTCCAGGGGGCTCCCAGTGACCGCTGCAGGGCAGTCATTCCCCTCGGGGGCCGCCTGTGTGTGGGGCTACGGGCGCGGCTGTTCTTCGCGGCCAGGGCAGACATGGCACTGCAGCGGCAAGGTCTGGCCCTGCATCTGCAGGAAGCGTGGCTGCACCGCCTGCGCACGCTAGCCCGCATCCGGCCGGGGGGGGCGACACGCTTCCTCATGACCTATTTCCCCCGCCCCCCGGGAGGGGGGCCAGCACTGCTCCCCTACGCTCGCCGGCCGCGGCGGGAGCGCGTCCCGGGGGTCGCCCGGGTGGAAGAGTAGCGCCCGCGGCGGCAGGGCGAGGGCAGAGGGTCGGTGGGGGCCTGGTGCGCACAACATGGCTCGCCCTCGTGCCGCCGCTGCCTGCAGCTGGGCTGCGGAATCAGCCGGTGCTGCCGCGTGGGGCACGAGGGGCACACGGCGCCGGGACAGGCGCCCCCCCCCCCCCCCCCGCAGCGACGGGCACCAGGCCGGCAGGTGCTGGCACCGGCGGCCCGCCAAGCGGGGGCAAGCGCGCTCTCGGCGTGGCTGGGGCGGGCTAGACCGGCGTCCGCGGCGCTGCCGGCGCCAGAGTGGCCCTCACAGCGCGCTCGGAGGCTGGAACCGCGGCGGCTGGCCCGGCAGGCGCCCTCACCCGACCGCGACGTGCTGCCCGCGTCCCGACGTGCGCGCAGAGCGAGCCCGCCGCGCCCGGCCGCAACAGGTGAGCCCCCCCGCCCCCTTCCCCACAAGGGACGGCCGCTCTGGGGCTGCAGGATGTTTTCTGCAGCATCTCGGCTGCCCTGCTAGCACAGGGGGGCAGGCGACCCCGCCCCCATTGCGGACCCGAACCCCCCCCCCCCTCCCCACTTTCTGAGTGTCTATTTTTTTTCGGTGTTCTTTTGTCCATGCTTGCCCGGGCCGCTGGGCCTTGACAGACTACCGCCGACGCCACCTCCTTGTCCCCTGACCGCATGAGTGTCCGGGACACCCAGGCCCGTCTGGCCACGCCAGGCGACGAGGTCATCGTTCCTGCCGACGCTGGTCAATTGGCGTGTTTGGCAGCCATCGATGACGCCGACTATATCATTCAGGACGAAGTGGTGCTGAAGAGTGGAGTTCCAGAGGCTGCCTCCCTGTCGTACGACCTCTTCAAGGATTGCGACTCGTCTGAAAAACTTGTTGCCGTCCTTTACGGCAGTCGCCCCAATGTTGTGCTCGTTGGGGAAATGACTGAATATGAAAAAATCCAACATGCAATTAAGAGACGGCTTGCTGATTTGCCCATGCTGGGCCGCTTTGTTGCAATCCTGCTTGAACCTATCAGCGATGATGATGGCAGGCCATCATTCCTCAATCGGGCACTCGCCCTCAACTCGAACTTGCCCTTCGGTTGCGAAAAGCTGCAAATGGCGGACACGTCCCTCATGCACATGCGCACACATGATCGATTTGATGTCTGGATTGCAAGCAGCACAAGGGATTCCAGAAGCCTATCTCCGCCCCCAACGTATAAGCTGCTGCGGCTTATGACGCCTGGGGCAGAAGTTGACAAGGTGGTGTTCCACGAGCCACATGTGCGGGATAACCAATACGCTGTGCAGGTTCACAATGACTTAATCAACGGACTGTTGGGGTCTATTGGCCTGAACTCTGATGAAGTCCATGTCCTCCCGGGAATCCACGTGCTGGGGCCCAGCAAACTGCTGCTGGGTCTCACGGAAACTGGGCACTCACTGTTGAAGACAAGGTACCGTGAACTGGTGGCTGCCATCGAGGCCGTTTTCAAGGACCTGAGGACAGGACAGTTCCTCGATAGGGATATCATCTCCAAGCCCACAGTCCCCTCGACATGGAAGAAGGACCTTGTGGGCACAGTGTACATTCTGGATGTGGCACCGTGGTGGTACCTCTCAGACCTGACTGAGGCCCTTGCTCCTTCAGTGCACTGCCGGTACATCGCGGACCGCGTCAGATGGAGTGTTGGGGAGGTGCGCACTGCCACATGGCGATTGACCGGGGAAAGTGTGACACAGCTGATTGGAAAGTTCTACCTGTCAGATTCTGGGATTCCTCCGATGTTTGTGATTTCCGAGGCGGATTATGAGGCGCGGAAGAGGCGAATCACAGATCGGCCCAGAAACACAGACGACTCGAAGACACGCAGGCAAGGCCTCATCACGGCGGGAGAAATGGCCAAGGCCATGGAGTTGGATGACCAAGTCCACAAGGTCATCAGCTCCCTCAAACGCAAGCGGGACTTGAAGGAAGATGAGGCTTCGTCGTCCAATGGAGCAGCACGATGACGTCAGCATCAAGCATCCCTCTGAGCAGCACGCTGAGAATATTGTCCCAAAATATCAATGGGTTTCAAACAAAAATAACCATGAGGAAGCGTAAGCAAAAGCGCATGGTGGCCCTAGGGTCACTGCTGCGGTCTCTGGAGGTGGACTTCTTCGCCATCCAAGAGCCCGACTTCGTCACGGTGGAGGATCGACAAGCGGGCATGCAGTGCTTGTCAAAGTACGGGTATGGCCTGGACGGACCACTCCATGAGGAAGGAAGGGGAGGAGTGGCACTGGCGTGGAAAACATCAAAGTGGACACTGCAATCAATGAAGTTCTTGTCTCCCAGGGCGCTGAAAGCCTCACTGTCCAGTGGTCCACTGGAGATCACCATAGTTGTGGTCCATTTCCACCACAAGCACACGCGTCGACAGCCGCAGTGGAAAGACATCGCCAAGAAGTTACATGGACCAAACCTGATTTTATGTGCTGATCACAATAGTTTAGTAGTAAAACACAGGGACGCCTTCGCGCCCCCGGAGTTTGAGCATGACACGTCCTTACGTGCCAGAGACCAGGAGGTGACAACCTTGGCGAAAGCGGGTCTGCAGGATGTTTGGGTGGATATTCACTGTCCAACCCTGACGGACATCAAGGACAAGGCAGCATCGTGTCCGACGGGCTTCACATACGGTTACCCTCGAGAAGGAGAGCGACTCGACCCGCAGAGGCTACGCCGTATTGACCGCATCCACACAACATCCGAATTGCTGAGCCTGGCGACCAGCGTGTACCCCATGTTTGCTGCCAACTCAGACCACAAGGCGATCCTGGCTGAATTCACACCCCCGTCTTTCGACACAGAGGACACAGTCCCCAGATTCTACTGCCCAGAGACCATCCTTCAAGACCCGGAGGCAATGGAAGATCTGGAGACCTCTCTCAAGTCTATCACGTCAACAGGGGATCAATGGTGGGAAGAAGCGTTGAGCTGCATCCAAAAGAAGGCGATCAACCATCAAAGGGAACATAAAAACAAAAAGCAGTCGGTAGAGCTACAAGCCCTACGGTTCCTGCGTGGCTCCACGAGAGACTCTGTCGCACCAGCAGCCTACCAATTTCTATCATCACTGGGGATTGCAGCAACAGATGCGGCAACAGCCTACACCCTCCTGGTGGGGGTGTATGAAAAGGCTCAGCGGGATAGAACGGGCATGGAAACACTGTCCAAGCTCAAGGGGGTGATCACGACCGGGGAAACCTAAGGAGATCCGAGAACGCAAAGGAACGAATTGTATCGGTTAATGCGGGAGTTGCAGGAGCGAAAGAAACTTCAGCAGCTGGTATCCAAGACAGGCTCGACGCTACGGGGGGCAAAGGCGGTGGCAAAAGAGCTGGTGGACCATTGGGACAAAGTGTCCACCCCGACGGGATCCACTGAAGAAGATTGTGTGGCCTATCTGAAGTCGTTAGGAGTGGAACAGCGGTTGCGCAAGGCAGGTCGACTCCTTTTCAAGCAACTATCCTTGGACATAGTACATGAAGGCCTTAAGAGGCTGAACAGCAACAGTTCCCCTGGATGGGATGGTTTCTCGGCAAAATTCTTCAAGAGGTTCTCGGGCATCTTCGAACTGCAAATGTATGACTCAATGAAACGCTTCCTCGAAGTGGGCAAAATGCCGGAGACATGGACCTCGGGAGTGGTGACAATGATCCCCAAGACGAAGGCGATGCAAACACCAGACTCGCTCCGACCAATTGCACTGCAAACTACAAAGCAGAAGTGGCTCACCAACATCCTCCTGATCCAGTTAGAGGATGTACTCCTCCACTGCATTCCGTCACAGCAAACAGGTTTCCTTCGACACAGAAGCATACTCCAGCATGTCTATGGGTCACGGGCACTCTCGGATGGCTTAAGTGAAGGAGCGGCGTTATCAATACACTTCAGAAATGCTTTCCCCACGATGTCTCACGAGATGGTGCCGGCGGCACTGGGTCTAATGTGCATACCATTCCTGTACATCCGTCTGATTCTACATCTTTTACGAGCACCGTATCTATACTCCGTTGGAAAAGCATACGTCCCAGGAGTTTACCACCACCCGAGGGCAGGCACGCGCCAGGGGGACCCACTCTCCCCGGCGCTGTTCTCCCTGGTGGCATCGTTTGTGATTTTCCCACTACAAGACCTGGGTCCAGTGCTGATTGTCATGATGTATGCAGACGACCTCATCATCTTCTTTGATGGAAGAGCCAACCCACAACTGTTGAAGAGGGTATGGGAAGTGGTTTCACGTTTTGGGCAGTTTTCAGGGTTGAAGGTCAACCTGAACAAAACGGCAGCAATAGTTCGCAACTGTGGGGGAATGGAGTGGGCGAGGTGCTTTCGGGACATTGGAGTGGATGTCAAAAACTTTGTCAAGTATCTGGGTGTACGCTTGGGGAATATTCGGCACCAACAAGATGACCAAGGATGGGGGCTGACGATAGAGCAGGCTTTCGCACCAGCGCTGCAAGAGGTCTTCCGTCGCGCTAGGGTGGTATCCACGCTGCAACTGTGCATGAACGAACGTGCATTCATCCTGACATCATGGATTCTGCCGGTCGTGGCATGGGTATCCAAGGCATACTACGCCGCAGCTCCGGTGATCAGACAACTGAAGTTGGTGTACCACGTGACTATGGGTACCAACAGCTGGGGAATCACCCTACCAATCCTCTCACGACCAAGAACGCAAGGGGGACTGGCACTACCAGAACCAGGGCTGTTTCTTATGCACCAGGCAGCGGCTCCGTTCGTCAGCCTGTTAGGAGAGCCTCACAAATTTCCCGACAAGGCAGTGGAGACCTTCTATGCATGGGCAACAACCATAGGGTTCACACCATCCAAGGACAACCTTCCATATATTCAACTGGGCATGGTCCGAACGGCTGATCTAACATTCCCGGGATGGTCGGCAAAGGCACACTCCAACATTTAGCGAGTGGCCCCGCAGGTGGCCCCCCCGGCAAACCGGGACCGCCTGCCGTTGTGGCACTCTCTGTATTTCCGAAATGAGTTCCGCTGCTCCTACTACAACACGAAATTGATCCGGCAGGGGGTGCTGACGTGGGGTCAATTCCAATCCTTGGAGGATGCAAGATTGTTCAATGCACTGCCTCGGACATGGAAAGGGGTCTACAACCATGGCGGACGACTCCTCAACAAAGTCCCGTCACAAGGGGGGTTTGATACCCCCGCAGTCCATACCCAAAATTGGACCAGGGCATGGCTGCTCCAGTTCTACCCCTCTCAGCCAAGGGTCCGTGATCCGCAAACACTGGAGGTATGGGAACAGTTGGCTCAGGCACAGCTACCACCGAGGGTTCGGGACTTTGCGCAAAAGGCGCTATGGCACAAACTGACCGTACATGCAAGAGTCTACAAGAGGTCAGGCACTGACAAGTGCCCGGTGTGCTCACAAAAGGAGACGGTTAAGCACGCGTTGATCGAATGCCCCATGTTCAAAGCGGCGGCGGCGGTTATACAGCACTACTATGGCCGGGTGGAAACTGATAACGGGACATCCACAGTTCGAGATATGATGGAGTCGGACGACCAAGAATGGTTACTGAAAACGAACCAAGGCTGGGCGATGTGGTCAGCAAGAAGTGCCCACTGGCGGTACCGATGCGAAGTCAAGGCAGGGGCGTCGCCGGTGTTCACGTCATACCTAACAACATGGCTCAGGGAGCTATGCGAGTGGGTGGGATTTTACACAGGGGAGCGCAGGGAACAATGGAAAGGCTTTCAAAAATCACTGGAACAACTTCGAGACACCGGAGTGCAACCGCGACAAGGGGAGGTGCAAGTACATGGGGGATTGAATGCATGGTGGCAAACACACACGGAGTGCTTCACACAAGAGCAACCAGCCAACAATCACAGTTGGCAAAGTGCAACGGAATCACGTCCGAAGCGCCCGAGGCAGGCAGGCCCGGGAGTGCTACAAGGAGTGCAAGATTTGATTGCAGAACTGGTGGCGAATGGCTACACGATAGTGTACACGGATGGGTCGTCGAAACGACTGAGCCACAAGGACATGCGCAGGGCCGGGGGATGTGGCGTGTTCGCGGCGGAAGACGACCAAGGACCAGAGGTGCGCTTCTGTGGCTACGTACCAACACATCACAGACAAACAAATAACGGAGCAGAGCTTGGGGCAGCCGTGGAAGCCTTACAGGGATTCTGGGTGCCAAAACTGGCAATCCTCACCGACTCGCAGTACCTGCAGCTGGGAGCGACTGGCGGGGCCCAACACTGGAGGTCAAAGGGATGGACAACCACATCTGGAAAACTGCAAGTCCACGTCCCAGTCTGGGAAATCCTGCTCCAGGAAATGGCGACGCCGGGAAGAGAAGTCAGTTGGGAACATGTCCCAGCACATGTCAACGTGCAGGGAAATGAGGTGGCGAATGGATTGGCCATGGAAGGCATGTTTACAAGCCCACTGTGGTCACAACATGTTGCACCAAACTCATCATCAGGGTCAGAGTCCACGGTAGGCCTGAGGGGAGGGTCGGGATCAGAGTCAGAGGGCACCAGGGCACTCTGATCATCCTTGGGGATGGTACCCATGGACAGTGATGAACTGACAGGGGAAGCATCCGGGGAGCCAGCGCCACGTGAGATGGGACCATACTCCTCAAGCAGTACAGAAAGTGAGGAAATAAGGACAGGACGCACACACCAGGGAGTGCTGTAGTGCACTGTCAGCAGCAGACACACTGTCCTTCAGCACTGATGTGAGTGACACCAGGCGGCAGCGCGAGAAGCGAAGGCTCAGGAAACGCAGGAACCCAGGACAGGGTCGATAATGACAGAGCCAGTAGCCCTTGCACAATGGTGTGGACATCTCACAGGTTCCAAGCACAGCAATGCATGTCTGAAAAACCTGTGTTCTGACGCAGAGTTTGCATCACATGAGCTGCGTTTTGTCGCAGTGAGCAGCAACACGCAAAGGAGAACTCCAAGCAGCTGAACGCCGCGTCCTGTCGCGGACAGGCACCCAAGCGTTATGCCGCCTGGAAGGACACAGCAGGAGAAAGGATCACATCGGCAGCGGTATGGCCCATACACACACATCCAGCCAACCCCAAAGAAGGTCAAGCCACATTAAGAACGCCAGCGTTTCAAAGTGCAAGCACTGAGTCAGCTGGACGCCATTGCGAACGAAGGACTGCAAGCAGTTGAAGCAGAGCTGACCACAATGGCCTGGGCCCGCAACCAGCAGATCTGGCTCCGACTGGACCAACCACACGACACTAGAATGCACTCTGAGATTGTGGACAACCATGGGGAACCATTGGTAATGAGCAATCAGGAGCTCTACTTGGTGATGGTCCAGATCAACTGGACCCTGAAGTCCCAGGCTCTGGCGAACATGCAGGTCTAGTGGCGACCCAAAAGTGCAGGCAAGTGGCACCCGTTCCAGTGGGAGGCGATCCTCCACTGTCCAACGGCAGAAGGACACAGAGCGGTGCCCTCCTCGGTGAGCAGAACTGGAGATTGCATGCATGTGTGGCTGGCAGGCCGAGCGGACCTCTTGCGGTTGTTCCAAAGAACGCTCTTCAGGCAGGCGGACCCGGTACCCGGGGACGCTGTGCGGGTCCTCTACACGCTGCTGAACACACCCCCATGCGAAAGAAGATACGCATGACAGGGGGTGACACAAAGGAGAAGAAGAGTGGAGCGCATGGTGCAGATACCTCATCGTCGTGGCTCAGTGGATACACCACACCTCTTCTGTCCCGTGAAGGATGGTTCGAACCCCGGGGGGGATAGAGATGCACCGCACGACCCGAACCCCCCCCCCTTTTTTTTTGGGCGCGCGCGCGAGAGAGAGAGAGAGAGAGAGAGAGGGTGGAGCACAGTGGGAAAGGAACAGAGAGGAGCAACAGGAGGGATGGAGCAGGGGAGAGCATGAGAGAATGGGAGGGAGAGAGTAGGAGAGAGACCCACAGAGCAAGAGACCGGGGCTAACCGGCGCAAAGGGAGGGTGGTGGGTTCGAGCTGACCAGGGTAAATGGGACGCCACGGAAGCACGGAACAGTCAAGAAAAGAAAAAGCAGGGCGCCGTAGCGCCCCTGAGCCACAGGCTCGACACGCCGTCACGTGTTGAACAGCCGAAGCATGACTGGGGCTGCAAGAGTGCGGCCCACGAGAGGCAGCTGGAAGCCAGTGGGCAAGAAAAAATGAACAGCAAGCGTAGGAATGGTGTCGAGCGAAAAAGGTAGACGCCACACACGGTACAGCAATGAACTGTTGAGAAACCTGAAGGCAGGAGCACATGCTGAAGTGTAGAGAAGTCTTTGCACCAACACAGGCGCCTTTGCGCCCCTGGGGCACGACAACGACACGTCCTTACGTGCCAGGGAAAGAGTGCAAGCCAGGGGCATGACCAGCAGGGCAAGGGTTAGAGTCTAACCGGCATTGCGGGTGGGTGGTGGGTGCGAGTTGACCTCACTGGCCACAGGAACAGAACCAATGCACAGTCAAAAACCACCTGGTGTGGTACAGAAATGGACTACGCTGCAGTGCAGCAAGCAAGACAATGAACAATTGTGGTTATGACCATGCGCCTGTGACACGGGGGCGTATGCGAACCCAGTTTCCGTTGCCTCATGGCCCCGCAAGGCAGACAGGGCAGGCAGGTCAGGTAGGGCCGGGTGCAGGGGCACAGGGAACAGCAGACAGTGCACAGCACCAGGGAGCGCCGGCAACACAGTGTGCAGCGCACAGCGCACAGCACCACGGCGGTGCACATGCACTGCCAGCACAGAGCACGGCACACAGTGCACCACAGGGTGCAGCGCACAGTGCACCACAGGATGCTGCACACAGGGCACCGCAGGGTGCAGCACACAGTGCACCACCGGATGTAGCACAAAGTGCGCCACAGAATGCAACACACAGCACAGCACACAGTGCGGCACACAGTGCAGCACACAGCACAGCACACAGTGCAACACACAGTGCAGCGCGCGCGGCATGCCGGGCGCAGGGCCCAGGACGACTGGTGCCCCTACGCCAGGCCACCCTATTTTCCGTGGGGCTGCCAGTGCGGCAGCCCCCTCCGACGCATCGCCCCCCTGGGGCGCCCGACGCCGTAGCGCCGGCGTCCCCAGGGGGAATATCCATGCCTGACTTGGCGCACGGGAGGGCCAACTCGGAAGAGACATAGTCTTGACCGACTCGTCCCTCTGTTCCGCCGTGCACCACAGGCGGGGGGCAATGCCCGGGGGGAGGGCGCAGAACTCCGAGATCGGCCCTTTCCCCCCAGCCCCTCGACCTCTGTACATGGGCTCATGGACACTAAAAGCGCAATACCCTCTTTATGTGTTTTTCACCCTATTTGGGTGGTTGGGTGGGGGGGGGCAAGGGCCAAGGGGGTCCGTAGTGAAACCTAGTTAAAAAAATTTATTGAAAAAAATTTTTTTTTACTAGGTAACAGTTTACTAGGTTCACTAGTTTTTTACTAGGTATTGGGAACCTAGTAAAAAAAACAATTTTTTTTTACTAGGTGTCCGAACCTAGTGAAAACAAAGTTTTACTAGGTTACCAGGTAGCCAGCCACCTTGCCCACTTGTGGGCCACTTTCGATTCTGCGCCCCGCTCTGAAGCGGTGGGGACCCCCCACGCGGTAGGGGTTATGTAGCCACCTTGCCCACTTGTGGGCCACCTCTGATTCTGCCCCCTTTGTGAAGCGGTGGGGACCCCCCAAGCGGCAGGGGTTATGTAGCCACCTTGCCCACTTTTGGGCCACCTCTGATTCTGCCCCCCTCTCTGAAGCGCCGGGTTATGTAGCCACCTTGCCCACTTGTGGGCCACCTCTGATTCTGCCCCCCTCTCTAAAGCAGTGGGGTCCCCCAGGCGGTACGGGTTATGTAGCCACCTTGCCCACTTGTGGGCCACCTCTGATTCTGCCCCCCGCTCTGAAGCGGTGGGGACCCCCCACGCGGTACGGGTTATGTAGCCACCTTGCCCACTTGTGGGCCACCTCTGATTTTGCCCCCCGCTGTGAGGCGGTGGGGACCCCCAAGGCGGTACGGGTTATGTAGCCACGTTGCCCATTTGTGGGCCACTTCTGATTCTGCCTCCCTCTCTGAAGCGGTGGGGACCCCCCAGGCGGTACGGGTTATGTAGCCACCTTGCCCACTTGTGGGCCACCTCTCATTCTGCCCCCCTCTCTGAAGCGGTGGGGACCCCCCAGGGGCAGAGGTTATGTAGCCACCTTGCCCACTTGTGGGCCACCTCTGATTGTGCCCCCCTCTCTGAAGCGGTGGGGACCCCCCAGGCGGCACGGGTTATGTAGCCACCTTCCCCACTTGTGGGCCACCTCTGATTCTGCCCCCCTCTCTGAAGCGGTGGGGACCCCCAACGCGGTACGGGTTATGTAGCCACCTTGCCCACTTGTGGGCCACCGCTGATTCTGCCCCCCTCTTTGAAGCGGTGGGGACCCTCCAAGGCGGTAGGGGTTATGTAGCCACTTTGCCCACTTGTGGGCCACCTCTGATTCTGCCCCCCTCTCCGAAGCGGTGGGGACCCCCCACGCGGTACGGGTTATGTAGCCACCTTGCCCACTTGTGGGCCACCTTTGATTGTGCCCCCCTCTCTGAAGCGGTGGGGACCCCCCAAGCGACAGGGGTTATGTAGCCACCTTGCCCACTTGTGGGCCACGTCTGATTCTGCCCCCCGCTCTGAAGCGGTGGGGACCTCCCAGGCGGCAGGGGTTATGTAGCCACCTTGCCCACTTGTGGGCCGCCTTTGATTCTGCCCCCCGCTCTGAAGCGGTGGGGACCCCACACGTGGTACGGGTTATGTAGCCACCTTGCCCACTTGTGGGCCACCTTTGATTCCGCCCCCCTCTCTGAAGCGGTGGGGACCCCCCAGGCGGTAGGGGTTATGTAGCCACCTTGCCCACTTGTGGGCCACCTCTGATTCTGCCCCCCGCTCTGAAGCGGTGGGGACCCCCCTAGCGGCACGGGTTGTGTAGCCACCTTGCCCACTTGTGGGCCACCTCTGATTCCGCCCCCCTCTCTGAAGCGGTGGGGACCTCCCAGGCGGCAGGGGTTATGTAGCCACCTTGCCCACTTGTGGGCCACCTTTGATTTTGCCCCCCGCTCTGAAGCGGTGGGGACCCCCCAGGCGGTACGGGTTATGTAGCCACCTTGCCCACTTGTGGGCCACTTCTGAATCTGCCCCCCGCTCTGAAGCGGTGGGGACCCCCCTGGCGGCACGGGTTATGTAGCCACCTTGCCCACTTGTGGGCCACCTCTGATTCCGCCCCCCTCTCTGAAGCGGTGGGGACCCCCCACGCGGTACGGGTTATGTAGCCACCTTGCCCACTTGTGGGCCACTTCTGATTCTGCCCCCCTCTCTGAAGCGGTGGGTTATGTAGCCACCTTGCCCACTTGTGGGCCACCTCTGATTCTGCCCCCCGCTCTGAAGCGGTGGGCACCCCCCACGCGGCACGGGTTATGTAGCCACCTTGCCCACTTGTGGGCCACCTCTGATTCCGCCCCCCTCTCTGAAGCGGTGGGGACCCCCCAGGCGGTACGGGTTATGTAGCCACCTTGCCCACTTGTGGGCCACCTCTGATTCCGCCCCCCTCTCTGAAGCAGTGGGGACCCCCCACGCGGTACGGGTTATGTAGCCACCTTGCCCACTTGTGGGCCACCTCGGATTCTGCCCCCCTCTCTGAAGCGGTGGGTTATGTAGCCACCTTGCCCACTTGTGGGCCACCTCTTATTCCGCCCCCCTCTCTGAAGCGGTGGGGACCCCCCACGCGGTACGGGTTATGTAGCCACCTTGCCCACTTGTGGGCCACCTTTGATTCCGCCCCCCTCTCTGAAGCGGTGGGTTATGTAGCCACCTTGCCCACTTGTGGGCCACCTCTGATTCTGCCCCCCGCTCTGAAGCGGTGGGGACCCCCCAAGCGGCAGGGGTTATGTAGCCACCTTGCCCACTTGTGGGCCAGCTTTGATTCTGCCCCCCTCTCTGAAGTAGTGGGGACCCCCCACGCGGTACGGGTTATGTAGCCACCTTGCCCACTTGTGGGCCACCTTTGATTCTGCCCCCCGCTCTGAAGCGGTGGGGACCCCCCAGGCGACAAAGGTTATGTAGCCACCTTGCCCACTTGTGGGCCACCTCTGATTGTGCCCCCCTCTCTGAAGCGGTGGGGACCCCCCAGGCGGCACGGGTTATGTAGCCACCTTGCCCACTTGTGGGCCACCTCTGATTCCGCCCCCCTCTCCGAAGCGGTGGGGACCCCCCACGCGGTACGGGTTATATAGCCACCTTGCCCACTTGTGGGCCACCTTTGATTCTGCCCCCCGCTCTGAAGCGGTGGGGACCCCCCAGGCGGTACGGGTTATGTAGCCACCTTGCCCACTTGTGGGCCACCTCTGATTCTGCCCCCCTCTCTGAAGCGGTGGGTTATGTAGCCACCTTGCCCACTTGTGGGCCACCTTTGATTGTGCCCCCCTCTCTGAAGCGGTGGGGACCCCCCAGGCGGTACGGGTTATGTAGCCACCTTGCCCACTTGTGGGCCACCTCTGATTCTGCCCCCCGCTCTGAAGCGGTGGGGACCCCCCAGGCGGCACGGGTTATGTAGCCACCTTGCCCACTTGTGGGCCACCTTTGATTCTGCCCCCTGCTCTGAAGCGGTGGGGACCCCCCACGCGGTACGGGTTATGTAGCCACCTTGCCCACTTGTGAGCCACTTCTGATTCTGCCCCCCTCTCTGAAGCGGTGGGTTATGTAGCCACCTTGCCCACTTGTGGGCCACCTCTTATTCCGCCCCCCTCTCTGAAGCGGTGGGGACCCCCCACGCGGTACGGGTTATGTAGCCACCTTGCCCACTTGTGGGCCACCTTTGATTCCGCCCCCCTCTCTGAAGCGGTGGGGACCCCACAAGGCGGCAGGGTTATGTAGCCACCTTGCCCACTTGTGGGCCACCTCTGATTCTGCCCCCCGCTCTGAAGCGGTGGGGACCCCCCACGCGGTACGGGTTATGTAGCCACCTTGCCCACTTGTGGGCCACCTCTGATCCTGCCCCCCTCTCTGAAGCGGTGGGTTATGTAGCCACCTTGCCCACTTGTGGGCCACCTCTGTTTCCGCCCCCCTCTGTGAAGCGGTGGGGACCCCCCACGCGGTACGGGTTATGTAGCCACCTTGCCCACTTGTGGGCCACCTCTGATTCTGCCCCCCGCTCTGAAGCGGTGGGGACCCCCCAGGCGGCACGGGTTATGTAGCCACCTTGCCCACTTGTGGGCCACCTCTGATTCTGCCCCCTGCTCTGAAGCGGTGGGGACCCCCCACGCGGTACGGGTTATGTAGCCACCTTGCCCACTTGTGAGCCACTTCTGATTCTGCCCCCCTCTCTGAAGCGGTGGGTTATGTAGCCACCTTGCCCACTTGTGGGCCACCGCTTATTCCGCCCCCCTCTCTAAAGCGCTGGGGACCCCCCACGCGGTACGGGTTATGTAGCCACCTTGCCCACTTGTGGGCCACCTTTGATTCCGCCCCCCTCTCTGAAGCGGTGGGTTATGTAGCCACCTTGCCCACTTGTGGGCCACCTCTGATTCTGCCCCCCGCTCTGAAGCGGTGGGGACCCCCCTGGCGGCACGGGTTATGTAGCCACCTTGCCCACTTGTGGGCCACCTTTGATTCTGCCCCCCTCTCTGAAGTAGTGGGGACCCCCCACGCGGTACGGGTTATGTAGCCACCTTGCCCACTTGTGGGCCACCTCTGATTCTGCCCCCCGCTCTGAAGCGGTGAGGACCCCCCAGGCGGCAGGGGTTATGTAGCCACCTTGCCCACTTGTGGGCCACCTCTGATTGTGCCCCCCTCTCTGAAGCGGTGGGGACCCCCCAGGCGGCACGGGTTATGTAGCCACCTTGCCCACTTGTGGGCCACCTCTGATTTTGCCCCCCGCTCTGAAGCGGTGGGGACCCCCCACGCGGTACGGGTTATGTAGCCACCTTGCCCACTTGTGGGCCACCTCTGATTCTGCCCCCCTCTCCGAAGCGGTGGGTTATGTAGCCACCTTGCCCACTTGTGGGCCACCTCTGTTTCCGCCCCCCGCTCTGAAGCGGTGGGGACCCCCCACGCGGTACGGGTTATGTAGCCACCTTGCCCACTTGTGGGCCACCTCTGATTCTGCCCCCCGCTTTGAAGCGGTGGGGACCCCCCACGCGGTACGGGTTATGTAGCCACCTTGCCCACTTGTGGGCCACCTCTGATTCTGCCCCCCTCTCTGAAGCGGTGGGTTATGTAGCCACCTTGCCCACTTGTGGGCCACCTCTTATTCCGCCCCCCTCTCTGAAGCGGTGGGGACCCCCCACGCGGTACGGGTTATGTAGCCACCTTGCCCACTTGTGGGCCACCTGTGATTCTGCCCCCCTCTCCGAAGCGGTGGGTTATGTAGCCACCTTGCCCACTTGTGGGCCACCTCTGTTTCCGCCCCCCTCTCTGAAGCGGTGGGGACCCCCCACGCGGTACGGGTTATGTAGCCACCTTGCCCACTTGTGGGCCACCTCTGATTCTGCCCCCCACTCTGAAGCGGTGGGGACCCCCCACGCGGTACGGGTTATGTAGCCACCTTGCCCACTTGTGAGCCACTTCTGATTCCGCCCCCCTCTCTGAAGCGGTGGGTTATGTAGCCACCTTGCCCACTTGTGGGCCACCTCTTATTCCGCCCCCCTCTCTGAAGCGGTGGGGACCCCCCAGGCGGCAGGGGTTATGTAGCCACCTTGCCCACTTGTGGGCCACCTTTGATTCTGCCCCCCTGTCTGAAGTAGTGGGGACCCCCCACGCGGTACGGGTTATGTAGCCACCTTGCCCACTTGTGGGCCACCTCTGATTCTGCCCCCCGCTCTGAAGCGGTGGGGACCCCCCAGGCGACAGGGGTTATGTAGCCACCTTGCCCACTTGTGGGCCACCTCTGATCGTGCCCCCCTCTCTGAAGCGGTGGGGACCCCCCACGCGGTACGGGTTATGTAGCCACCTTGCCCACTTGTGGGCCACCTCTGATTCTGCCCCCCGCTCTGAAGCGGTGGGGACCCCCCACGCGGTACGGGTTATGTAGCCACCTTGCCCACTTGTGGGCCACCTCTGATTCCGCCCCCCTCTCTGAAGCGGTGGGTTATGTAGCCACCTTGCCCACTTGTGGGCCACCTCTGTTTCCGCCCCCCTCTCTGAAGCTGTGGGGACCCCCCACGCGGTACGGGTTATGTAGCCACCTTGCCCACTTGTGGGCCACCTCTGATTCTGCCCCCCGCTCTGAAGCAGTGGGGACCCCCCACGCGGTACGGGTTATGTAGCCACCTTGCCCACTTGTGGGCCACCTCTGATTCCGCCCCCCTCTCTGAAGCGGTGGGTTATGTAGCCACCTTGCCCACTTGTGGGCCACCTGTGTTTTGCGCCCCCCTCTCTGAAGCGGTGGGGACCCCCCACGCGGTACGGGTTTTGTAGCCACCTTGCCCACTTGTGGGCCACCTCTGATTCTGCCCCCCTCTCTGAAGCGGTGGGGACCCCCCACGCGGTACGGGTTATGTAGCCACCTTGCCCACTTGTGGGCCACCTCTGATTCCGCCCCCCTCTCTGAAGCGGTGGGGACCCCCCAGGCGGCACGGGTTATGTAGCCACCTTGCCCACTTGTGGGCCACCTCTGATTCCGCCCCCCTCTCCGAAGCGCTGGGGACCCCCCAAGGCGGTAGGGGTTATGTAGCCACCTTGCCCACTTGTGGGCCACCTCTGATTCTGCCCCCCGCTCTGAAGCGGTGGGGACCCCCCACGCGGTAGGGGTTATGTAGCCACCTTGCCCACTTGTGGGCCACCTCTGATTCTGCCCCCCGCTCTGAAGCGGTGGGGACCCCCCAAGCGACAGGGTTATGTAGCCACCTTGCCCACTTGTGGGCCACCTCTGATTTTGCCCCCCGCTCTGAAGCGGTGGGGACCCCTCAGGCGGCAGGGGTTATGTAGCCACCTTGCCCATTTGTGGGCCACTTCTGATTCTGCCTCCCTCTCTGAAGCGGTGGGGACCCCCCAGGCGGTAGGGGTTATGTAGCCACCTTGCCCACTTGTGGGCCACCTCTGATTCTGCCCCCCGCTCTGAAGCGGTGGGGACCCCCCAGGCGGTAGGGGTTATGTAGCCACCTTGCCCACTTGTGGGCCACCTTTGATTCTGCCCCCCGCTCTGAAGCGGTGGGGACCCCCCACGCGGTACGGGTTATGTAGCCACCTTGCCCACTTGTGGGCCACCTCTGATTCTGCCCTCCTCTCTGAAGCGGTGGGGACCCCCCAGGCGGTACGGGTTATGTAGCCACCTTGCCCACTTGTGGGCCACCTCTGATTCTGCCCCCCGCTCTGAAGCGGTGGGTTATGTAGCCACCTTGCCCACTTGTGGGCCACCTCTTATTCCGCCCCCCTCTCTGAAGCGGTGGGGACCCCCCACGCGGTACGGGTTATGTAGCCACCTTGCCCACTTGTGGGCCACCTCTGATTGTGCCCCCCTCTCTGAAGCGGTGGGGACCCCCCACGCGGTACGGGTTATGTAGCCACCTTGCCCACTTGTGGGCCACCTCTGATTCCGCCCCCCTCTCTGAAGCGGTGGGGACCCCCCAGGCGGCACGGGTTATGTAGCCACCTTGCCCACTTGTGGGCCACCTCTGATTCCGCCCCCCTCTCTAAAGCGGTGGGGACCCCCCAAGGCGGTAGGGGTTATGTAGCCACCTTGCCCACTTGTGGGCCACCTCTGATTCTGCCCCCCGCTCTGAAGCGGTGGGGACCCCCCACGCGGTAGGGGTTATGTAGCCACCTTGCCCACTTGTGGGCCACGTCTGATTCTGCCCCCTACTCTGAAGCGGTGGGGACCCCCCAACCGGCAGGGGTTATGTAGCCACCTTGCCCATTTGTGGGCCACTTCTGATTCTGCCTCCCTCTCGGAAGCGGTGGGGACCCCCCACGCGGTAGGGGTTATGTAGCCACCTTGCCCACTTGTGGGCCACCTCTGATTCTGCCCCCCGCTCTGAAGCGGTGGGGACCCCCCAAGCGACAGGGTTATGTAGCCACCTTGCCCACTTGTGGGCCACCTCTGATTTTGCCCCCCGCTCTGAAGCGGTGGGGACCCCTCAGGCGGCAGGGGTTATGTAGCCACCTTGCCCATTTGTGGGCCACTTTTGATTCTGCCTCCCTCTCTGAAGCGGTGGGGACCCCCCAGGCGGTAGGGGTTATGTAGCCACCTTGCCCACTTGTGGGCCACCTCTGATTCTGCCCCCCGCTCTGAAGCGGTGGGGACCCCCCACGCGGTACGGGTTATGTAGCCACCTTGCCCACTTGTGGGCCACCTCTGATTCTGCCCTCCTCTCTGAAGCGGTGGGGACCCCACAGGCGGTAGGGGTTATGTAGCCACCTTGCCCACTTGTGGGCCACCTCTGATTCTGCCCCCCGCTCTGAAGCGGTGGGTTATGTAGCCACCTTGCCCACTTGTGGGCCACCTCTTATTCCGCCCCCCTCTCTGAAGCGGTGGGGACCCCCCAAGCGGTACGGGTTATGTAGCCACCTTGCCCACTTGTGGGCCACCTCTGATTGTGCCCCCCTCTCTGAAGCGGTGGGGACCCCCCAGGCGGTACGGGTTATCTAGCCACCTTGCCCACTTGTCGGCCACTTCTGATTCTGCTCCCCGCTCTGAAGCGGTGGGTTATGTAGCCACCTTGCCCACTTGTGGGCCACCTTTGATTCCGCCCCCCTCTCTGAAGCGGTGGGTTACGTAGCCACCTTGCCCACTTGTGGGCCACCTCTGATTCTGCCCCCCGCTCTGAAGCGGTGGGGACCCCCCAGGCGGCAGGGGTTATGTAGCCACCTTGCCCACTTGTGGGCCACCTTTGATTCTGCCCCCCTCTCTGAAGCGGTGGGGACCCCCCACGCGGTACGGGTTATGTAGCCACCTTGCCCACTTGTGGGCCACCTCTGATTCCGCCCCCCTCTCTGAAGCGGTGGGTTATGTAGCCACCTTGCCCACTTGTGGGCCACCTCTGATTGTGCCCCCCTCTCTGAAGCGGTGGGGACCCCCCCAAGCGGCAGGGGTTATGTAGCCACCTTGCCCACTTGTGGGCCACCTCTTATTCCGCCCCCCTCTCTGAAGCGGTGGGGACCCCCCACGCGGTACGGGTTATGTAGCCACCTTGCCCACTTGTGGGCCACCTCTGATTCCGCCCCCCTCTCTGAAGCGGTGGGGACCCCCCAGGCGGTACGGGTTATGTAGCCACCTTGCCCACTTGTGGGCCACTTCTGATTCTGCCCCCCGCTTTGAAGCGGTGGGTTATGTAGCCACCTTGCCCACTTGTGGGCTACCTTTGATTCCGCCCCCCTCTCTGAAGCGGTGGGTTATGTAGCCACCTCTCCCACTTGTGGGCCACCTCTGATTCTGCCCCCCGCTCTGAAGCGGTGGGGACCCCCCACGCGGTACGGGTTATGTAGCCAGCTTGCCCACTTGTGGGCCACCTCTGATTCTGCCCCCCGCTCTGAAGCGGTGGGGACCCCACAAGGCGGTACGGGTTATGTAGCCACCTTGCCCACTTGTGGGCCACTTCTGATTTTGGCCCCCTCTTTGAAGCGATGGGGACCCCCCACGCGGTACGGGTTATGTAGCCACCTTGCCCACTTGTGGGCCACCTCTGATTCTGCCCCCCGCTCTGAAGCGGTGGGGACCCCCAAGGCGGCAGGGGTTATGTAGCCACCTTGCCCATTTGTGGGCCACTTCTGATTCTGCCCCCCTCTCTGAAGCGGTGGGGACCCCCCAGGCGGTACGGGTTATGTAGCCACCTTGCCCACTTGTGGGCCACCTCTGATTCTGCCCCCCGCTCTGAAGCGGTGGGGACCCCCAAGGCGGCAGGGGTTAAGTAGCCACCTTGCCCACTTGTGGGGCACCTTTGATTCCGCCCCCCTCTCTGAAGCGGTGGGGACCCCACAAGGCGGCAGGGGTTATGTAGCCACCTTGCCCACTTGTGGGCCACCTCTGATTGTGCCCCCCTCTCTGAAGCGGTGGGGACCCCCAAGGCGGTAGGGGTTATGTAGCCACCTTGCCCACTTGTGGGCCACCTCTGATTCTGCCCCCCGCTCTGAAGCGGTGGGGACCCCCCACGCGGTACGGGTTATGTAGCCACCTTGCCCACTTGTGGGCCACCTTTGATTCTGCCCCCCTCTCTGAAGCGGTGGGGACCCCCCACGCGGTACGGGTTATGTAGCCACCTTGCCCACTTGTGGGCCACCTCTGATTGTGCCCCCCTCTCTGAAGCGGTGGGGACCCCCCAGGCGGTAGGGGTTATGTAGCCACCTTGCCCACTTGTGGGCCACCTCTGATTCTGCCCCCCGCTCTGAAGCGGTAGGGACCCCCCACGCGGTACGGGTTATGTAGCCACCTTGCCCACTTGTGGGCCACCTTTGATTCTGCCCCCCGCTCTGAAGCGGTGGGGACCCCCCAGGCGGTACGGGTTATGTAGCCACCTTGCCCACTTGTGGGGCACCTTTGATTCCGCCCCCCTCTCTGAAGCGGTGGGGACCCCCCACGCGGTACGGGTTATGTAGCCACCTTGCCCACTTGTGGGCCACCTCTGATTGTGCCCCCCTCTCTGAAGCGGTGGGGACCCCCCAGGCGGTAGGGGTTATGTAGCCACCTTGCCCACTTGTGGGCCACCTCTGTTTCCGCCCCCCTCTCTGAAGCGGTGGGTTATGTAGCCACCTTGCCCACTTGTGGGCCACCTCTGTTTCCGCCCCCCTCTCTGAAGCGGTGGGGACCCCCCACGCGGTACGGGTTATGTAGCCACCTTGCCCACTTGTGGGCCACCTCTGATTCTGCCCCCCGCTCTGAAGCGGTGGGGACCCCCCACGCGGTACGGGTTATGTAGCCACCTTGCCCACTTGTGGGCCACCTCTGATTCCGCCCCCCTCTCTGAAGCGGTGGGTTATGTAGCCACCTTGCCCACTTGTGGGCCACCTGTGTTTTGCGCCCCCCTCTCTGAAGCGGTGGGGACCCCCCAGGCGGTACGGGTTATGTAGCCACCTTGCCCACTTGTGGGCCACCTCCGATTCCGCCCCCCTCTCTGAAGCGGTGGGGACCCCCCACGCGGTACGGGTTATGTAGCCACCTTGCCCACTTGTGGGCCACCTCTGATTCCGCCCCCCTCTCTGAAGCGGTGGGGACCCCACAAGGCGGCACGGGTTATGTAGCCACCTTGCCCACTTGTGGGCCACCTCTGATTGTGCCCCCCTCTCTGAAGCGGTGGGGACCCCCCAAGGTGGTAGGGGTTATGTAGCCACCTTGCCCACTTGTGGGCCACCTCTGATTCTGCCCCCCGCTCTGAAGCGGTGGGGACCCCCCACGCGGTAGGGGTTATGTAGCCACCTTGCCCACTTGTGGGCCACCTCTGATTTTGCTACCCGCTCTGAAGCGGTGGGGACCCCCCAACCGGCAGGGGTTATGTAGCCACCTTGCCCATTTGTGGGCCACTTCTGATTCTGCCTCCCTCTCGGAAGCGGTGGGGACCCCCCACGCGGTAGGGGTTATGTAGCCACCTTGCCCACTTGTGGGCCACCTCTGATTCCGCCCCCCTCTCTGAAGCGGTGGGGACCCCCCAAGGCGGTAGGGGTTATGTAGCCACCTTGCCCACTTGTGGGCCACCTCTGATTCTGCCCCCCGCTCTGAAGCGGTGGGGACCCCCCACGCGGTAGGGGTTATGTAGCCACCTTGCCCACTTGTGGGCCACCTCTGATTTTGCTACCCGCTCTGAAGCGGTGGGGACCCCCCAACCGGCAGGGGTTATGTAGCCACCTTGCCCATTTGTGGGCCACTTCTGATTCTGCCTCCCTCTCGGAAGCGGTGGGGACCCCCCACGCGGTAGGGGTTATGTAGCCACCTTGCCCACTTGTGGGCCACCTCTGATTCTGCCCCCTACTCTGAAGCGGTAGGGACCCCCCAACCGGCAGGGGTTATGTAGCCACCTTGCCCATTTGTGGGCCACTTCTGATTCTGCCTCCCTCTCGGAAGCGGTGGGGACCCCCCACGCGGTAGGGGTTATGTAGCCACCTTGCCCACTTGTGGGCCACCTCTGATTCTGCCCCCCGCTCTGAAGCGGTGGGGACCCCCCAAGCGACAGGGTTATGTAGCCACCTTGCCCACTTGTGGGCCACCTCTGATTTTGCCCCCCGCTCTGAAGCGGTGGGGACCCCCCAGGCGGCAGGGGTTATGTAGCCACCTTGCCCATTTGTGGGCCACTTCTGATTCTGCCTCCCTCTCTGAAGCGGTGGGGACCCCCCAGGCGGTAGGGGTTATGTAGCCACCTTGCCCACTTGTGGGCCACCTCTGATTCTGCCCCCCGCTCTGAAGCGGTGGGGACCCCCCACGCGGTACGGGTTATGTAGCCACCTTGCCCACTTGTGGGCCACCTTTGATTCTGCCCCCCGCTCTGAAGCGGTGGGGACCCCCCACGCGGTACGGGTTATGTAGCCACCTTGCCCACTTGTGGGCCACCTCTGATTCTGCCCTCCTCTCTGAAGCGGTGGGGACCTCCCAGGCGGTACGGGTTATGTAGCCACCTTGCCCACTTGTGGGCCACTTCTGATTCTGCCCCCCGCTCTGAAGCGGTGGGTTATGTAGCCACCTTGCCCACTTGTGGGCCACCTCTTATTCCGCCCCCCTCTCTGAAGCGGTGGGGACCCCCCACGCGGTACTGGTTATGTAGCCACCTTGCCCACTTGTGGGCCACCTCTGATTCTGCCCCCCTCTCTGAAGCGGTGGGGACCCCCCAGGCGGTACGGGTTATCTAGCCACCTTGCCCACTTGTGGGCCACTTCTGATTCCGCCCCCCTCTCTGAAGCGGTGGGGACCCCCAAGGCGGCAGGGGTTATGTAGCCACCTTGCCCACTTGTGGGCCACCTCTGATTATGCCCCCCGCTCTGAAGCGGTGGGGACCCCCCAGGCGGCAGGGGTTATGTAGCCACCTTGCCCACTTGTGGGCCACCTCTGATTTTGCTACCCGCTCTGAAGCGGTGGGGACCCCACAAGGCGGCAGGGGTTATGTAGCCACCTTGCCCACTTGTGGGCCACCTCTGATTCTGCCTCCCTCTCTGAAGCGGTGGGGACCCCCCAGGCGGCAGGGGTTACGTAGCCACCTTGCCCACTTGTGGGCCACCTTTGATTCTGCCCCGCCGCTCTGAAGCGGTGGGGACCCCCCAAGGCGGTACAGGTTATGTAGCCACCTTGCCCACTTGTGGGCCACCTCTGATTTTGCTACCCGCTCTGAAGCGGTGGGGACCCCACAAGGCGGCAGGGGTTATGTAGCCACCTTGCCCACTTGTGGGCCACCTCTGATTCTGCCCCCCGCTCTGAAGCGGTGGGGACCCCACAAGGCGGCAGGGGTTATGTAGCCACCTTGCCCACTTGTGGGCCACCTCTGATTCTGCCCCCCGCTCTGAAGCGGTGGGGACCCCCAAGGCGGTAGGGGTTATGTAGCCACCTTGCCCACTTGTGGGCCACCTCTGATTGTGCCCCCCGCTCTGAAGCGGTGGGGACCCCCCACGCGGTACGGGTTATGTAGCCACCTTGCCCAGTTGTGGGGCACCTTTGATTCTGCCCCCCTCTCTGAAGCGGTGGGGACCCCCCATGCGGCAAGGATTATGTAGCCACCTTGCCCACTTGTGGGCCACCTCTGATTGTGCCCCCCGCTCTGAAGCGGTGGGGACCCCCCACGCGGTACGGGTTATGTAGCCACCTTGCCCACTTGTGGGCCACCTCTGATTCTGCCTCCCTCTCTGAAGCGGTGGGGACCCCCCAAGCGGTACGGGTTATGTAGCCACCTTGCCCACCTGTGGGCCACCTCTGATTCTGCCCCCCTCTCTGAAGCGGTGGGGACCCCCCAGGCGGCAGGGGTTATGTAGCCACCTTGCCCACTTGTGGGCCACCTTTGATTCTGCCCCCCGCTCTGAAGCGGTGGGGACCCCACAAGGCGGTACGGGTTATGTAGCCACCTTGCCCACTTGTGGGCCACCTCTGATTGTGCCCCCCGCTCTGAAGCGGTGGGGACCCCCCACGCGGTACGGGTTATGTAGCCACCTTGCCCAGTTGTGGGGCACCTTTGATTCTGCCCCCCTCTCTGAAGCGGTGGGGACCCCCCATGCGGCAAGGATTATGTAGCCACCTTGCCCACTTGTGGGCCACCTCTGATTGTGCCCCCCGCTCTGAAGCGGTGGGGACCCCCCACGCGGTACGGGTTATGTAGCCACCTTGCCCACTTGTGGGCCACCTCTGATTTTGCTACCCGCTCTGAAGCGGTGGGGACCCCACAAGGCGGCAGGGGTTATGTAGCCCACCTTGCCCACCTGTGGGCCACCTCTGATTCTGCCCCCCTCTCTGAAGCGGTGGGGACCCCCCAGGCGGCAGGGGTTATGTAGCCACCTTGCCCACTTGTGGGCCACCTTTGATTCTGCCCCCCGCTCTGAAGCGGTGGGGACCCCACAAGGCGGCAGGGGTTATGTAGCCACCTTGCCCACTTGTGGGCCACCTCTGATTCTGCCCCCCTCTCTGAAGCGGTGGGGACCCCCCACGCGGTAGGGGTTATGTAGCCACCTTGCCCACTTGTGGGCCACCTTTGATTCTGCCCCCCCGCTCTGAAGCGGTGGGGACCCCCCAAGGCGGTACAGGTTATGTAGCCACCTTGCCCACTTGTGGGCCACCTCTGATTTTGCTACCCGCTCTGAAGCGGTGGGGACCCCACAAGGCGGCAGGGGTTATGTAGCCACCTTGCCCACTTGTGGGCCACCTCTGATTCTGCCCCCCGCTCTGAAGCGGTGGGGACCCCACAAGGCGGCAGGGGTTATGTAGCCACCTTGCCCACTTGTGGGCCACCTCTGATTCTGCCCCCCGCTCTGAAGCGGTGGGGACCCCCAAGGCGGTAGGGGTTATGTAGCCACCTTGCCCACTTGTGGGCCACCTCTGATTGTGCCCCCCGCTCTGAAGCGGTGGGGACCCCCCACGCGGTACGGGTTATGTAGCCACCTTGCCCAGTTGTGGGGCACCTTTGATTCTGCCCCCCTCTCTGAAGCGGTGGGGACCCCCCATGCGGCAAGGATTATGTAGCCACCTTGCCCACTTGTGGGCCACCTCTGATTGTGCCCCCCGCTCTGAAGCGGTGGGGACCCCCCACGCGGTACGGGTTATGTAGCCACCTTGCCCACTTGTGGGCCACCTCTGATTCTGCCCCCCTCTCTGAAGCGGTGGGGACCCCCCAAGCGGTACGGGTTATGTAGCCACCTTGCCCACCTGTGGGCCACCTCTGATTCTGCCCCCCTCTCTGAAGCGGTGGGGACCCCCCAGGCGGCAGGGGTTATGTAGCCACCTTGCCCACTTGTGGGCCACCTTTGATTCTGCCCCCCGCTCTGAAGCGGTGGGGACCCCACAAGGCGGTACGGGTTATGTAGCCACCTTGCCCACTTGTGGGCCACCTCTGATTGTGCCCCCCGCTCTGAAGCGGTGGGGACCCCCCACGCGGTACGGGTTATGTAGCCACCTTGCCCACTTGTGGGCCACCTCTGATTCTGCCCCCCTCTCTGAAGCGGTGGGGACCCCCCAAGCGGTACGGGTTATGTAGCCACCTTGCCCACTTGTGGGCCACCTCTGATTTTGCTACCCGCTCTGAAGCGGTGGGGACCCCACAAGGCGGCAGGGGTTATGTAGCCCACCTTGCCCACCTGTGGGCCACCTCTGATTCTGCCCCCCTCTCTGAAGCGGTGGGGACCCCACAAGGCGGCAGGGGTTATGTAGCCACCTTGCCCACTTGTGGGCCACCTTTGATTCTGCCCCCCGCTCTGAAGCGGTGGGGACCCCACAAGGCGGCAGGGGTTATGTAGCCACCTTGCCCACTTGTGGGCCACCTCTGATTCTGCCCCCCTCTCTGAAGCGGTGGGGACCCCCCAGGCGGCAGGGGTTACGTAGCCACCTTGCCCACTTGTGGGCCACCTTTGATTCTGCCCCCCCGCTCTGAAGCGGTGGGGACCCCCCAAGGCGGTACAGGTTATGTAGCCACCTTGCCCACTTGTGGGCCACCTCTGATTCTGCCCCCCGCTCTGAAGCGGTGGGGACCCCCCAAGCGACAGGAGTTATGTAGCCACCTTGCCCACTTGTGGGCCACCTCTGATTATGCTACCCGCTCTGAAGCGGTGGGGACCCCACAAGGCGGCAGGGGTTATGTAGCCACCTTGCCCACTTGTGGGCCACCTCTGATTCTGCCCCCCGCTCTGAAGCGGTGGGGACCCCCCACGCGGTAGGGGTTATGTAGCCACCTTGCCCACTTGTGGGCCACCTCTGATTCTGCCCCCCGCTCTGAAGCGGTGGGGACCCCCCACGCGGTACGGGTTATGTAGCCACCTTGCCCACTTGTGGGCCACCTCTGATTCTGCCCCCCTCTCTGAAGCGGTGGGGACCCCCCAAGCGGTACGGGTTATGTAGCCACCTTGCCCACTTGTGGGCCACCTCTGATTTTGCTACCCGCTCTGAAGCGGTGGGGACCCCACAAGGCGGCAGGGGTTATGTAGCCACCTTGCCCACTTGTGGGCCACCTCTGATTCTGCCCCCCGCTCTGAAGCGGTGGGGACCCCCCAGGCGGCAGGGGTTATGTAGCCACCTTGCCCACTTGTGGGCCACCTTTGATTCTGCCCCTCGCTCTGAAGCGGTGGGGACCCCACAAGGCGGCAGGGGTTATGTAGCCACCTTGCCCACTTGTGGGCCACCTCTGATTCTGCCCCCCGCTCTGAAGCGGTGGGGACCCCACAAGGCGGCAGGGGTTATGTAGCCACCTTGCCCACTTGTGGGCCACCTCTGATTTTGCTACCCGCTCTAAAGCGGTGGGGACCCCACAAGGCGGCAGGGGTTATATAGCCACCTTGCCCACTTGTGGGCCACCTCTGATTCTGCCCCCCGCTCTGAAGCGGTGGGGACCCCCCAGGCGGCAGGGGTTATGTAGCCACCTTGCCCACTTGTGGGCCACCTTTGATTCTGCCCCCCGCTCTGAAGCGGTGGGGACCCCCCAAGGCGGTACGGGTTATGTAGCCACCTTGCCCACTTGTGGGCCACCTCTGATAGTGCCCCCCGCTCTGAAGCGGTGGGGACCCCCCAGGCGGCAGGGGTTATGTAGCCACCTTGCCCACTTGTGGGCCACCTCTGATTTTGCTACCCGCTCTGAAGCGGTGGGGACCCCACAAGGCGGCATGGGTTATGTAGCCACCTTGCCCACTTGTGGGCCACCTCTGATTCTGCCCCCCGCTCTGA
The DNA here is from genome assembly GCA_964036045.1 of Eutreptiella sp. 'Long Island Sound 2002'. NCBI lineage: Eukaryota > Euglenozoa > Euglenophyceae > Eutreptiales > Eutreptiaceae > Eutreptiella > Eutreptiella sp. 'Long Island Sound 2002'. Next base: position 19,889,031 of record OZ038404.1, on the reverse strand, counting down.
AGCGGTGGGGACCCCCCAGGCGGTAGGGGTTATGTAGCCACCTTGCCCACTTGTGGGCCACCTCTGATTCTGCCCCCCTCTCTGAAGCGGTGGGGACCCCCCAAGGCGGCATGGGTTATGTAGCCACCTTGCCCACTTGTGGGCCACCTCTGATTTTGCCCCCCGCTCTGAAGCGGTGGGGACCCCCTAGGCGGTACGGGTTATGTAGCCACCTTGCCCACTTGTGGGCCACCTCTGATTCTGCCCCCCGCTCTGAAGCGGTGGGGACCCCCCACGCGGTACGGGTTATGTAGCCACCTTGCCCACTTGTGGGCCACCTCTGATTTTGCCCCCCGCTGTGAAGCGGTGGGGACCCCCTAGGCGGTACGGGTTATGTAGCCACCTTGCCCACTTGTGGGCCACCTCTGATTCTGCCCCCCTCTCTGAAGCGGTGGGGACCCCCCAGGCGGTACGGGTTATGTAGCCACCTTGCCCACTTGTGGGCCACCCTTGATTGTGCCCCCCGCTCTGAAGCGGTGGGGACCCCCCAGGTGGTAGGGGTTATGTAGCCACCTTGCCCACTTGTGGGCCACCATTGATTGTGCCCCCCGCTCTGAAGCGGTGGGGACCCCCCAGGCGGCAGGGGTTATGTAGCCACCTTGCCCACTTGTGGGCCACTTCTGATTTTGCCCCCCTCTCTGAAGCAGTGGGGACCCCCCATTGTGATTGTGATTACTCATCGGATGGTAGCTGTGACGCCGAGTCCCTGGCACTTGCACCCCTTGTGAAGCGGGAATTCGACCGTGGAAGCAAGCGGTGGCATTCCATGCACCTGTACCGCCCTCCCTTCACTTGTGGGCAGTGCGATCGGAAAGTTTTCTTATGGTGCGTCTATTGCGAGGGGTGCATGTGGTGTTTGGAAGGTGAGGAGTGCGTTGCTCGCAGGTTTAAAGACAGAGATGAGTCGTGCTGGGTCTTGCAAAAGTGGGAGGAGGAGGTTGAGGTTGGGAAGATCTTGCATCCCATGCAATCCCATGTTGAAACTACCCCCTCCTCCCCGTGTGCTTTGGCCCCCCCCTCCCCACACCCGGGTGGTGACAGCAGCCTCCCCGCGGTTACGTCCGCAAGTGCGTCTCCTACCAGCCCGCCTCTAGCCATGGAGGAATTGGACGACCATCCCAATGCTCGGACGGAGACTGTCCCCCCACCCCCATGCTCTAATATCACCCCGCCGTCACAGACCGGAATGGTTATTACGAGGCCTATTTGTGGAGATGACGTCTTGGCTGCAGTGTGCCATGCCCTGACTAATGGCCCAGGCAGCCCTAGTGCCCAATTGCAACATGTTGAGTCATTGCTCCGTGACGAATGGGAACGACCACTTGACGTGATCATTCCAAGTTCCGGGTCTCAACAATATAAGCCGGAGGCACCCCATTTGAGGGATGTTTACTCAACATCTTATGTCACAGATACTGCCGAGATTGTTGTGTATTGCTGGTGGCTCGCTCGGACAGCTTTGAGTGCGGACTGGGATGTTATGGGTGTGGCGTGGGTTGTGCGTGACTCATTGTGGAATGGGTCATCTTTGCCGGTGGGTCGTAGGTTGGTGTTGGCTGATTCATGGGCGCTGCGTACTTTGAAAGCAGCGTCCATTGATATGATCTATGCGCCTGCCTTGCTTGCGGTGCGGATATATAATTTGCGCAATCAACATTGGGTGCTGCGCTTGTTGTTGGTTTCCCCAACACGCACTTTCTTGTGCCTCGTGTTCGATCCGCTGTGTAACAAGCCGTACATAGTGGGTGCAAACACCAAGGAGTTGGCAATAGTGAACCTCATTGCCGAACGAGAAGGCATTGAGGCAAGGCCGTAGAAGAGGTGGGACAAGTTTTTGGGTGAGTTTGGCGGTGTAGCTTTTGCTATAGCCCCCCTCTACTCCACCTTCCTACCTCCACCCTCTCCTTGGCCACCAATTGCGTGGAAACATTTCTTCCTTTAAAAACAAAACGAGAGCGGAGCGTGCCCTTGAGGAACGTCCTGATGGAGAGGAAATTGCCCACTGTCCCTCCAACTGCGGGCCAACTGTCAAGCCCCTCACCATCCGGATGGCCCCACTTTACCCAGTCATCGGGGCATTCTAATTGCAATCTCTTGTGATTTGAATTGGATTGTGCCACAAGTGACCCCCGCCGAAGTAACGCAGGTAGCCTCTGGCGGACAGTCGCCTCATGCATAAGAGAGCACCCCAAGTGAATATGGTGAAGCTGCAGGTAGCTGGTTTAGCAGCCATATTTGAACTTGAAATGGGGCTTGAACTTGGCTTTGAAACTGACCTTGACTGTAAGACTACCCTGAGGGGGGGGGGGAAAGGTTTGTGGGAGGGGTGGCTTTCGAGCCCCCTTATCAGGGGGGGTGGCTTTGTCTGATTTGTATATCAGCGTGTTGGCAAACTGCCTCCCATGGAGTGCTGTTTACCTAACTGCAGCCGCCTGGGTGAATATGGGCCAGCTATGTAGACATGCCCGGTCTGCCACCTTGTGCGGCATGCTGTGAGCGGTCACCAGAGTGCGTGCCAGGACCCCACACGATGTGCAGCTCAGGAGACAATGCTAAGCATGACACCTTGTGCAGGCTGCCTTGTGCACCTGGCTTAAATCTGCGGCCTACTGGGCCCGGCTACGGACCCACTAGGCATCATGGCGCATGCCCCATGACGGTCTGCGAACTGAATTGTTTGTTGACTGGTGTGTTGATTGGCCTATTCTGCACCGCATTTGTCTCACTCCACCCACATGGGTGGGTGTGGGAGAGGGTGGCGGTGGCGGTATGCCTCCTAAGGGTGTCTACTCTGCAACCCCAAGTTGATGTTTTGTTTGCTGCCAGCGTTTCTGGCCCTTGCGCTTGCGTGGTTCGTTTTCTCTACCCCGCATGCTGTGATGTGGTATACATGTCGCCGCCTTCCGCCTGCAAAGAGGACACTCCACTTGTACTCTTTCCACCAGACCTGTTTGCAAAAGGAGCCTAGGGCCGTTCTCCGCTCTTGATAAGCTTATCTTTCCTTCTTATGGCCTGCATGTGCTGCCTGTTGTGCTGACAGGGTCTCCAACAACAACACACATGTGCCGGTCCACACATCACCTTACGGGCTGGGGGTATTTTGTACAGCCTACAGTCATTGTGCCTCACGCACACTGGGAAGCCTACGGGCGTGGCAGTCTCCCACTGCATAACCTGGTTTCAGATTCAGCTAATCCTCACAACGTGTCAGATCCGCTACCACACCCGTTGTGGGGTCATCGTACCGCTGGACAGCTCTGAACCTTGATCCCGAGGGGTTGTCTCGAGTAATGTGAAGTGAGCAGGCTGCGCCAGCTCATCTTGGTCTGAACAAAAAAAAAATCAACATCACCTTACGGGGTGGGGGCCGAGTGGGATGAGAAGGGGCTCCCGTAACAGAGCCCTTATGAAGCTGCAGTCCGAGGACCAGTATAGACTCAGAAATCGGGCTTCTTTGCAGCCCGCACCGACAAAAGTTGAAAACAAAATTTCCCAATGATATCTACTCTACTACCGGATCAGCATGTCCCGGAATCATCTATATGTGTGTTGGCATACCCCCCCTCACCCCACCCTTCATCCCCTGGGGAAAGGGGGCGGGGGTCTGGAACGGCGGCTCAAACGACCCCCAGCCCCCGCAAACCTTTTTCCCCCTCCCCCTGGGTTTCCCAGGGGTCCATTGCATTTATTCGTGTGGAATGCCCATTTCCAACAACCATCCCTTCAGCACTCAAGCCCTCAAGGACACACGCATTGAGACAGCCAAAAAAAAAGGCATTTGCAGTGGCAGCAGCCCTTTCACCCCATGCTATTGTCTTAGACCCCATGCCGAATGCCACACATACTGCATGTGACATTCCGATGGCCACCCCAACAGCGGGGGCCGACGACCTGAGCCTGCCTTCGAGCAAAGAGATCTGCCGCAAGTACTTGGTGGGCGCCAAGCTGGGTTGCGGGAACTACGCCGATGTCTTCCACTGCCAGAGCCGCAGCACTCGGCAGGAGTTCGCCCTGAAGTGCATCAAGAAGGGGAAGCACTGGGAGAAGGAGATCCTCGCGCTGAAGTCCCTCAATCACGAGCGCATCATCCGAATGGAGGAGGCCTTCGACGGGCGGCGCGGGGTGTACATCGTGATGGAGCTGCTGTGCGGGGGCAACCTCTACGACGTGGTCTCGCGCCACACCTGCTACACGGAGACCGTCGCCGCGCGGCTGCTGGGGAACCTGCTGTCCGCCGTGGCGCACATGCACGAGCACGGCGTCGTGCACCGCGACCTGAAGCCGGAGAACATTCTGCTGGAGCAGGTGCCGCCGGACGGCCACGCCGACCCCGAGAGCGCGCGGCACCCTCTGAGCGACATCAAGATCGCTGATTTCGGGCTGGCGGACGTGGTGAAGGATGAGGAGGGCCTGACGCGGGTCTGCGGGACGCCGTACTATATCGCGCCGGAGGTGCTGGAGTGCGCCCGCAACCCGGACGGCCGGACGTACGGCCGCACGTGCGACCTGTGGTCACTGGGGGTGCTGGCATACGTCATCCTCCTGGGGGCCCACCCCTTCCATGGCCCGGACGTGACCGGGGTATTGGCCGCCGTCCTGAAGGGGCGGTGGTCATTCCCAGCGTCGCGTGCGCTGTCCACCCCGGCGCGCGATTTCATCCGGGGGCTGCTTGTGCCCGACCGGAAGCGGCGCCTCACGGCCCGGCAGGCGGCGCGGCACCCGTGGATTCAGGACGCGTCCCTGCGAACCAGGGCCCCTCTGCCGGCCGTGCAGGCCCGCGTCGAGGGCGTGCGACGGTCGATTGAGGTCGGGGGTGAGAACGCGGAGCTGAGCAGTTCGTGGGTGTTCATTGATAAGCCCATCCCCCTGATGTGCGTGGGATGACCTTTGGTGTTTTCCTTTGGTATACGGGCGGGCTGATTGGCCCCTATCCGTGCAGGTTGGACCGCTCAGGGGCCCCGACAACGTGGACCCCCCCCCCCCCCCCTCTTTCCCCCACGCCTAGTCCGGAATGTTTTTCTTTTTCTCAGCTTCTCATGATACGTCACTGCCTCTAGACGTGTCGCAGACACGCATTGGGTACCAGGTTTACGCTGCCCACTGAACCGCCAACTGCCAACACCCACCAACCAAGGTTGACCACATGGAGTGCCCGCGGGCTTTTTTGGGAAAACTGGTTCCGGAACACTTTTTTTTTTTCCGTTAAGGACCGCCCTGACCTATACTATTCCCTCTGGACTTGACACTGCATGACAAGAGGATGGCACCTGTTTAATGATCCATCCCATCCAGCGCAGGCGCAGACCGTCTGAGAATGTTATTGTTATTGTTATTCCCCTCAGGGGACCCGAGCGATCGTGTGGCAACACTGTTGTCTGCAGCACTGGCGCAACGTCCAGGCCGCCTGCCCGAGAGCCTATTTGCTTTTCAGCATGCGCCTGATGTCAAAAACAAAAAGAGAAGCCAGAACAGAGAACATGTGCACTCACCTACTCACCTCCGTGTTTGTGGCATGTTCTTCTCTCATCCTCCGCCCCCACGAACGGCCCATGCACGGGCGATCTCACAGGTCTGCTACGGATCCACCACTGCGGGGCTTGAACAGCGTGATTTCCGATTCTTTGTTCCCTCTGTTCAAGCCCTTCCTTGCGAGTGCAACGCCCTGTCCCGATCAGGGAAGGGGCTTACCCGCGGCAAGATGTGGAATGTGTCTCAACCCCCGTCGTCCATGAACCGGCGTCGCTCAATATCCGCATCGGTCTTTAGTGTGCCGCAAATTGCGGTGCAATTGCCTCCACAACGGCCAGCACAGCCTCTCCTGCGTTGATCATCGGACTAAGGGCCCTGCCCGCATGTGCGTGCGGGCCTGCGTGTGCACATGCACACATGTCTTGTGGTCTTTGTCAATGCCATTGTACTCTGAGCTCTACCTCGCACTCCATGACAGGACGACGGCACCTATTCCGCGCTCTATCCTTCCCACTGCCGGCGCAGACTGTTTTCAGCTGCACGGAACATCGCGTTGATGTAGGAATGACTGTACTCTGCGAAGGTTATTTCACTCTTTTGATTAGACAATGCAACAAATCTCTCACTTGCCTTGGTTATGTGACTGCGGGGCTCTGCAATGTTTGTGGATGTCTAGCAGTCTGCAGGACTTTTTTGAAGGAGACACCCTTGCAGAGAGCGATGGACTTGGTTGCAAGCCACAGAGGTCCACTCTCAGTCAAGCCTAGTGCGGCTACCTGAAGGCCCTTCACCATTTCTTGTTCTTGGGAAATGGAGATTGGAGAATCATCTGACGACTAGTAGTCTCCTTTGAATAGTGAGTCAGCCACAAAAAAAAGTGCACCTGACGAGTAGTACATTCACAACACACAGGTCACTGCTTGTGTACTTTTGAAGCGCGTGAACAGTGTCCATGTCAGAGCAACAGTAGCAGTGCTTGTACTGTTGTTCTCACCAGGCGCACCTTCCCCCCCCCCCTGTATCCATCCCCCCCCCCCCCGTGTCCACCCCCCCCTGGGGGGAACTGTCACCGGCTGGTTCCAAAAAAAATTGCAACAGTGTCATATTGCACAGGATTGCATAGTTGTGAGAGCTCGTTGTTAGAGCTTATGCGTACCTCCTTTGTGCTAACCCATTGCACTCCTCAGACCTCTCAAAATGTTCCCTGAAGGCACTATTGTGCGCTATGTTCATGCCACAAAGGAGCCTGTGCTGGCTGTTGTGCAAGGCCCTTCTCCTCATGGTGATCAGTTCAGAACCATAACGTACAAACGCGGTGCCACAGAAGTTGTGCATGACCGGTGCCACAGAAGTTGTGCATGACCGCGCTTCCCTGCAAGGCCCGCCGGATTTAACCGTACCTGGGTTCGGCGTACCTATCGGCTCGGCGTACTTATCGGCTCGGCGTACTTTCGGCCGGCCGATCGGCCGGCCGAAAGTCCGGCCGTACCTTCGGCCTGCCGACTCGGCCGGCCGAAGGCACGGCCGTACCTTCGGCCCGCCGATCGGCCGGCCGAAAGTACGGCCGTACCTTCGGCCGGCCGATCGGCCGGCCTAAGGTACGGTTTAATCCGTCACCCCCCCTTGTAAAGGGGCCACAAGCAAGGCGGTACACACAGAAGGCGGTACACACAAAAGGCGGAACACACAAAAGGCGGTCTGTGGCCACCGCAGGAGTCATGTTATTGAAGGGGCCACAGGCAAGGCGGTACACACAGAAGGCGGTGCACACACAAGGCGGAACACACAAAAGGCGGTCTGTGGCCACCGCAGGAGTCATGTTATTAAAGGGGCCACAGGCAAGGCGGTACACACAGAAGGCGGTACACACAAAAGGCGGAACACACAAAAGGTGGTCTGTGGCCACCGCAGGAGTCATGTTATTGAAGGGGCCACAGGCAAGGCGGTACACACAGAAGGCGGTGCACACACAAGGCGGAACACACAAAAGGCGGTCTGTGGCCACCGCAGGAGTCATGTTATTAAAGGGGCCACAGGCAAGGCGGTACACACAGAAGGCGGTACACACAAAAGGCGGAACACACAAAAGGTGGTCTGTGGCCACCGCAGGAGTCATGTTATTGAAGGGGCCACAGGCAAGGCGGTACACACAGAAGGCGGTGCACACAGAAGGCGGAACACACAAAAGGCGGTCTGTGGCCACCGCAGGAGTCATGTTATTGAAGGGGCCACAGGCAAGGCGGTACACACAGAAGGCGGTACACACAAAAGGCGGAACACACAAAAGGCGGTCTGTGGCCACCGCAGGAGTCATGTTATTGAAGGGGCCACAGGCAAGGTGGTACACACAGAAGGCGGTGCACACACAAGGCGGAACACACAAAAGGCGGTCTGTGGCCACCGCAGGAGTCATGTTATTGAAGGGGCCACAGGCAAGGCGGTACACACAGAAGGCGGTACACACAAAAGGCGGAACACACAAAAGGCGGTCTGTGGCCACCGCAGGAGTCATGTTATTGAAGGGGCCACAGGCAAGGCGGTACACACAGAAGGCGGTACACACAAAAGGCGGAACACACAAAAGGCGGTCTGTGGCCACTGCAGGAGTCATGTTATTAAAGGGGCCACAGGCAAGGCGGTACACACAGAAGGCGGTACACACAAAAGGCGGAACACACAAAAGGTGGTCTGTGGCCACCGCAGGAGTCATGTTATTGAAGGGGCCACAGGCAAGGCGGTACACACAGAAGGCGGTGCACACAAAAGGCGGTCTGTGGCCACTGCAGACGTCCTGTTATTAATATATAGGGGGGGGGGTTGTTAGTATATGGGGGTATTACTACAAGGGGGGGTGACGGATTAAACCGTACCTTCGGCCGCCCGACTCGGCCGGCCGGATGTACGGCCGTACTTTCGGCCGGCCAATTCGGCCAGCCAGAGGTACGGCCGTACTTCCGGCCGGCCGAAGGTACGGCCGTACTTTCGGCCGGCCGAAAGTCCGGCCGTACCTCCGGCCGTTTTTTCGGCCAAAACAAGGGGGGGGTGACGGATTAAACCGTACTTTCGGCCGGCCGAAAGTACGCCGAGCCGACAGGTACACCGAGCCGACAGGTACGCCGAACCCCAGGTACGGTTTAATCCGGTGAGCTTCCCTGAAATGTTTGACAGCCTGTTGCAGCCAGTTCATACATCCCTGTGGTTGATGGGCAGCATGTGCAGCTGTTCAAGACTATGTGGGACCGGAAAAAGAAGTTTTGCACTGTCCCTGTTCAGCAGTAGGGGCATGCAGCAAACTGATGGACTGATGCATTGTATTGAGAATTTTGCTTGTTTGCATCATTTGCATGGCACCATTCGAACTCTGTATGTCAGTGTGTATTTAAGAGCCTTGGGCGGCGTACAGCAAGCAACAGATCGGTCATAAATTCTGCGTAGTGTGCGGCTGTAATTTGTTCGTTGGCGATGGTGTCTATCCCCCCCCCCCCCGGGGTTACATTACCTCTGGTTTGCATTTGTCTGTTTCTTAATTAGGTCACACCCCCCCCCCGGGGTGGGCGGGAACCGTCACTTGGCAACGGTTCCCCCCGGGGTGGGGGGGAACCGTCGTCCCTGGGGGGGATGGACATGTGGGGGGGAAGGTAGGTTGACCGTCGGCGCGGAAGATCCGACCTTTTTCAAAGGTGTATGATGCGGCCGCTTTGTTGTCCATGATTGCACATACATGGCCATTTCTCACTACCAACCCGCCCTGCCTCTGTATGGGCTGTTAGCCCATGCCTTTGCAATGGATACTGGCACTTGTGATGGACGCTTTGAATTATGGCAATGGGATTGGGTTGTGCTTTTTGATTGAACCTGCACCCCCCATGGGCCACTCAATGGGGTGCACTGTGGTTCCACCTCCAGCGGCCCAGAGGCACAAGGCCTTCCCTATTGGGCGGCAGAGCTGTGGAGTGACACCAATTGCCACAACCTTCCCAACCCCGAGCCCTGCCCCCCCCTTCCCCAGCCAACACCAACCGCACCCCTTTCCCAAAGCAAGCCCCCCGTCGCCCCCCTCCCCGGACTTCGAGCTTCCGCCTGGTGTATCCCACTCCTTCGTTTCCTGCATCCCGTTTGCTGCTGCTGCTGTTCCCGGGCGACTGCTTCCATGTGATTGCGCTGATGTGTTGGTCGCAGCTGCCTGGGGTCCCACGAACAGGCAGAGCCCACACCTCTATCAGGCAATGTCACTTGATTCCAGTGTAGTCCGAGAGTTGGTGGCAGACTTCAGCCTACAAACCAAACCCCAACAAACACCGCCCCCTGTTTCCTTCCACCCGCTACCCACTTCCGCCCCTCTGCCTGTCGGGGTTTTACTGATAGGAACTGAGAAGGGGGGCGTACTGTGCGTTGTGCGCGCGCTGTGCGAAAAGTAGGCCATTCTCCACTACCGGTAGGCAGTTTTTTGGGTGTAGGATTGCCGCAGGGTACTATTGCCGTTGTGTGTCCTTGTAGCATCAACCCTCCCCCTTCTTGCATGTATGTACCCTTGCAAACGGGCACCCTGAGGCCGGTATATGGTGATACATTCTTAGGGTGTTTGCTGCGGGGCATCATCTTTTGCTCTCATTTCTCAGACCCTCTATTGCATTCACCATGGACTTTAATGTTGGAGATAGGGTGTTCTACACTCGCTCCAATGGGATGCGAGGGCACGGGTGGACCACTTGTTTGCCCACCTTTGGTCTTGGAGAGTAGTGCGTGACATTTGGCTGGGGTCCCATCAAGACTTGCATGCCAACACACGCATACTTTTGCACTTTTCACAGTTCATGTTGCGAAGGCAGAAAAGGTATCAACCTTATGGCCCATGGGAGCACATTCCTTCTTCCATTTGGACAGAGGAAGAGGCCCCTGAGGTTGATGAGGAAGAGGAGGATACTTTCCTTTGCCAAGTTTGTGGCAAAAGGGACACATCGGAATGCTCCACGTGTGACCTTTACTTGTGTAGAGGTTGCATGGATGAGCATACTTGCGATATTGATGTTCCCGAGTAGCCCCTAATATATTTTCAGGTGTTCTTGAACACCCGCAAGACACTTTTATTGTCTACATTGCATTGTTTTGGACATTGGATAATTCTCAGAACACGACACGTTTGAATTTCGGACTTTTGAATTGCTCATGCATGCTTCTAGAGGTGGCAGGTTTTCAGGGCTGTTACCGGGGTAAACACCGTAATAACTGGCGCTGTGCGCGCGCTGTGCGAAAACGCCCCCAAGGAAGGTAGTTTTATGCATGTAGACAGCGAGTATATTATAGGGCTGTCGTCACACCATGATGCCCGCAACTAAATCGTTTTATTTTGGCTTTCTACCTCAGGCCCATATAACTATGAGTCGCTTTTCTGTTCATAGATGTATGCATCCTGTACATAGCATCCCAAAGGGGGAGCCTTAAGTGCACTGCGCGCGCACTGTGCGCGCAGTGCAACTATTTGGGTGTCTGGCCGAACTAGAGACCCATACTTTGAGATACTAGGGGCCCCTAGGGGCATCATGGTGACCCCTAGCGGAGGTTTTGAATTCTGATTTTGTACCCCTTTGTTTGGGGATCCCCGAGAATGCAGGGGTGACGTAGCATTTCCGCCCTCTTTACTACACGCAATGCAATCTTTTTTTTTTGCAATTGTCCTTTATTTTTTCCGTGATTGCTTTTTGCCTGTCCACCTTGCGTGCTTGTCGCTGCCCTTTGCCTTTGCGCACAACTGAATCTGGCACAGGAGTATGATTCAGGATGCTTTTTATATGATAAATGGATTGTGCTTCAGGATGAGTGGACCACACCCACTGACAGTGGAAAGTTCCATGCCAATATTAAGGGTCGCCTCCTGCAATTGTGATAAGCGTGAACCATGTGTGAGGAGACACAGCAATATCGTAACCCACCTGGTTTGCTCCTTGAGGCTTCGGGAGGTTTGGTTACGGCACCGCAATTTTTCCGCAATTTTTCGCGCAATTTTCCCGCAAATTTCTCCGCAATTTTTGGCACTTGGATTTGACGCTCCCTCAACGCAATTCCCCCCTCCCCCTGACAAACAACGCGTGTATGTCCTACTCACCTCCGTGTTTGTGGCATGTTCTTCTCTCATCCTCCGCCCCCACGAACGGCCCATGCAAGGGCGATCTCACAGGTCTGCTACGGATCCACCACTGCGGGGCTTGAACAGCGTGATCTCCGATTCTTTGTTCCCTCTGTTCAAGCCCTTCCTTGCGAGTGCAACGCCCTGTCCCGATCAGGGAAGGGGCTTACCTGCGGCAAGATGTGGAATGTGTCTCAACCCCCGTCGTCCATGAACCAGCATCGCTCAATATCCGACCTCCGTCGGTTGAGCGCTCCATCGCCCTCAACACACGGCCACGCCATCAGTTATTGCCATTGCTGTTGGCGGTATAGAAGTGGGGTCCACTGCCGGGGGGTCATGAATGTTCGCATCGGTCTTCAGTGTGCCGCAAATTGCGGTGCAATTGCCTCCACAACGGCCAGCACAGCCTCTCCTGCGTTGATCATCCGAATCAGGGCCCTGCCCGCGTGTGCGTGCGGGCCTGCGTGTGCACATGCACACATGTCTTGTGGTCTTTGTCAATGCCATTGTACTCTGAGCTCTACCTCGCACTCCATGACAGGACGACGGCACCTATTCCGCGCTCTATCCTTCCCACTGCCGGCGCAGACTGTTTTCAGCTGCACGGAACATCGCGTTGATGTAGGAATGATTGTACTCTGCGAAGGTTATTTCACTCTTTTGATTAGACAATGCAACAAATCTCTCACTTGCCTTGGTTATGTGACTGCGGGGCTCTGCAATGTTTGTGGATGTCTAGCAGTCTGCAGGACTTTTTTGAAGGAGACACCCTTGCAGAGAGCGATGGACCTGGTTGCAAGCCACAGAGGTCCACTCTCAGTCAAGCCTAGTGCGGCTACCTGAAGGCCCTCGAGCCTACGCTTTCACCATTTCTTGTTCTTGGGAAATGGAGATTGGAGAATCATCTGACAACTAGTAGTCTCCTTTGAATAGTGAGTCAGCCACAAAAAAAGTGCCTGATTGACCAATCGTGCCTGAATGTCATCCCCCTTCCACTCTGATAATGTATGACATGCAACCTGCCGATTCACTTCGGCCTTCAATCTTCACTCTGCTGTCTTTTTCTGGTCATTGTGCCTCACACAGACTGGGAAGCCTACGGGCGTGGCAGTCTCCCACTGCATAACCTGGTTTCAGATTCAGCTAATCCTCACTACGTGTCAGATCCGCTACCACAGTCATTTGTGGGGTCATCGTAGCACTGGGCACCTCTGAACCTTGATCCCAAGGGGTCACCTCGAGTACTGTGAAGTGAGCAGGCTACGCCAGCTCATCTTGGTCTGAGCCAAAAAAAAAAAAGAACAGTGAGTCAGTCACAAAAAAAGGTGCACCTGCCGAGTAGTACATTCACAACACACAGGTCACTGCTTGTGTACTTTTGCCGCGCGCATGAACAGTGTCCTTGTCAGAGCAACAGTAGCAGTGCTTGTACTGTTGTTGGCGTGGGTTGACCGTGGGCGCCGAAGATCCGACCTTTTTCAAAGGTGTATGATGCGGCCGCTTTGTTGTCCATGATTGCACATACATGGCCATTTCTCACTACCAGCCCCCTGCCTCTGTATGGGCTGTTAGCCCATGCCTTTGCAATGGATACTGGCACTTGTGATGGACGCTTTGAATTATGGCAATGGGATTGGGTTGTGCTTTTTGATTGAACCTGCACCCCCCATGGGCCACTCAATGGGGTGCACTGTGGTTCCACCTCCAGCGGCCCAGAGGCACAGGGGGAACGTTAGCGCGCCGGGCGCGCGCCGGGCATCTTTTGTGACCCGTGCCCTACCGGTGGATTGTTGCCGTTGATATGTTGGGCAACATTATATGGATTTGCCCCTTGGCCCCCGGGACATCAGCAGATGTTTTGATTTGGGATGGGTATGGACCTTCTCGTACCCGAGGTGGGCCATGATGGTGCTTATAAGGGCCGGATTCATGTCATTGTGCCATTCATTGGAAGAAAGAATGGCGCTTTGACAGCCCGCCAACAATGTTACAATGACGAGCACGGGTGGTATAGGGCACACATTGAGCAGCTGTTTGCTCGGTTGTGGCACGCAAGATGAGGCAGAGGATGAGGCATAAGTGTGTGTGTTGTGTTGCCAGAACGCTCCACCGTCGCAGTTTGTGATGAGTGTAAGGAGCACTATTGTACTGAATGTATTGACACCCACACTTGTGGGACCAATGTTATGATGCAGCTCTACTGTTCGCGATACCTCAATAACGCCTATCGCTTCTACTGGAGATCGATGCGGTTGTGCTATCCCGATGTCGGCCCATGGAGAATTTACAAGAGAGTGTAGAAAAGGCTAATTTTGCAGGTGCAGTGGTCGCTTTCTCACAATAGTGATCATTGGCTCGAGCAAGGCAGGCCAAATGCTACCAAATGGTGCTTTTGGTGTGGGTCCATGGATGCAGCATGCAATAGGGGGCGCCGTAAGCGCAGTGCTCGCGCAGTGCAACTATTTGGGCATCTAGCCGTACTGGAGACCCATACTTTGTGATACTAGGGGGCATCATTGTTGCCCCTAGCCTAGGTTTTGATGCTTCTTCCACATTGGGGATATGGCATTTTTGGATTTTCACCCACTTTCACCCATTTCCGCCCCCTTTCACACTTTTTTGCTCATCCCCACCATGGCCTCCCACACTTTGGTGTGGGCCCTTGAGTTGGGGTGACGGACTCCCCGGTTTTTGCCCAACCACAGTAGAATGCCCTATGCGAGGCCGCATCACTGCTGATAAGGATGCGTGGTTCTACCTCAAGTGGAAACCTGAGTTTGACGTGGATTTCCTCCTACAAGCCACTTTGCCCCCCGGGCCAGTGGAGGATGAGGTGGACACATATGAGGCCTTGGCACTAGCTGGTAGGGTGAGTGAGCTTTCAAATGCCGCCACTCCGAAGCATTCTGATTTTGTATTTAGTTGACAATTAAACAGAAAAATGGATATGTGTGTGTCTTTCCGCATTTTGCATGATGTCTTATGTGAGGGGAAGGTAGCTTGCATTTGTCTTTAGCTAGGGCAGTTTGGGTGACCTAAATTTGGGTGCATTTGGAAGGGGTGTGCTTTGGGGTTCTTTAGGGAGGACCTACTCTAAAAGTAGCGCGCAGTGTGCACGACGTGCGCGCGCAGTGCAAGGATTCCCCCATACAAAGGTTGTGATAGGTTCGAAGATCGGACTAAAAATGAAAAATTGCTAGTATAACAGCAGGGGAAGCAGGGTGCAGAATTCAGGTCCCTGGGACACATGGAATGCATCAGACAAAAAAAAAAAATTCGTGGTATACCAGTAGGGGTTGCAAGGTGCAGAATTTAGGTCCCTGGGACGTATGGAATGCATCAGCCAAACAAAAAAATTCCCGGTGTACTAGTAGGCGTTGCAGGGTGCAGAAATCAGGTCCCTGGGACATATGGAATGCATCAGACTAAAAAGAAAAAATTCCTGGTATACTAGTAAGGGTTGCAAGGTGCAGAATTAAGGTCCCTGGGATATATGGAATGCATCAGACTAAATAAAAAAAAATTCGTGGTATACTAGCAGGGGTTGCAAGGTGCAGAATTCAGGTCCCTGGGATATATGGAATGCATGAGACTTAAAAAAAAAAATCTTGGTATACCAGTAGGGGTTGCAAGGTGCAGAATTCAGGTCCTTGGGACATATGGAATGCATCACACTATAAAAAAAAATCCCGGTATACTAGCAGGGGTTGCAGGGTGCAAAATTTGGGCCTTTAGGACAGATGGAATCCATCAGACTGGGGGAAAAAATAGTACCCATCTCATTAGAACACCTAGGTCGGCTAAAAATGTCGTACCACACGCTTGAAAAGTCAAGTTGCAAGGAACTTCCCATGTCAACATACTTTCTGATGACACCCCATGCCCACTGTCACCTATGTACACCACCAGTAGCCCCCGTGCATCACGGGAAGGCCGGAATCCCCCCCTTTTGTGTGTTGGTAAACTTGTCGTACCTTGTAATTTTGGGTGGAAAACGTTCCATAATTGATCGGGACCTCCCTTTCGCCCAACTCACTGGGTCCCCCATTCGGGAGATAAGCTTCTGAGGCTGCCCCAGTACCCGACTCTGCAGTATGGACCCGCCTGAGTGATTCAGCCTGCTTCACTTTCCACCCCGGTGTATGAGTCTTTCTGCAATGGGGGCCCCCCGTATGTCCTGATTGTTAGTTCCTGATGGTTAGTTGCTCTTTGGTTTTGATGCAGTCGTAACTTCGCAGTTTTTCTAGGTGTTGACCCTCTGTGGTCGTGGCAGGCCCCACCACTTGCATGGAGTGTACAGTACATACAGGTCCTGCGCCCCCATTGGGCTCCCTCTGTGGAGAACTGCCTCACCCGCATCCAACCCACTGGCTAAGCTGACTTTGCTGTACATACCACTGCTGCCTAAGCACATGGTCTGCCTTGATGGCTGAACTCACCAGTGTCGGAACAAAAAAAAATAGGGTACGCATATAATGTTGAACCTCGCAGTTTGAGAATGATTCGAATGGAAGCCTTGGTATATATAAATACATATATATTACTACACCCCTCTCCCCTTAAATCTAGCTAACAAGCAACAAGCAACAACAAGCAACAAGCAAGCAAGCAACAAGCACTTCTCCTTTCCGTTTTGGCCATTGCTTGACCTCATCGCTCCGGGCTCTACTCTACTCTAGCCATCCTAGAGCCTAGGTGGTGGCCTTGCCTCCCAGAACCCCCCCCCCCCCAAGGGGCCTCCGGCCGACAGTTAGTTGGGGGGTTAGTTGGCGTCCAAAACTTTCTGAGTGTCTATTTTTTTTCGTGTCTATTTTTTTTCGATGCCTTTCTTTGCCATGCCTGCCCGGCCTAATGGCCCTGCATTGTTGATGTCGCAAACACCACACGAGGGTTACCCCCCCAGAGGTCACGGCGATCGACTTTTCTTCGACAACAGCCTACTCGTCGCTTTCCGCCCCGTGTTCACAATAACGGATTTCCTACTCTCATCATCAACTGCGATCAAATTCCAACTCAAACACTCCCTGTACCAACTTTTCTTGCCCCTGGATCATTACATTTTCTGGAGACTGGCTGTTACGGCCTCCCCAAACGAACTGTACGACATGATGGCAGATGCAAGCGACGTCCAACATGAACGCCCATCTCAGGACGAACAAGCAAACCACTTGGAAATGTCCACGGACAGCGCCTGCAGCGAAAGCCTACTCACGTTCCACCAGAACTGTGAGAATAGATCTATTGATTTCTGCATGGGAAAGCACGAGGAAATGAAAAGAGACTTCCAACCCATATGGATCATTATGGCATTCGCCGGGGTACAGAAAATCGGGTTCCACCACTACCACATGGGTATAGTGCTGCTACCGAAAGAGTACAAAGGCTACATGTTCCAAGAAGCCCTAGCACAGTGCGCCTTTCGACACTTCCACCCAATCCTGGAGGCACAAAATCGTTCCTTTCGCGACGACGAGTCACTGCCCCCACTGGAAGACACAGAGGAAATGTATTTCGAATACTGAAAGGCTCATGCCCGGTACCGATGGCAGGTCAAGACCATCAACTCCTCAAAGGGCTCACCACAGGAAGCCCAGACACCTCCCTCCTTCCTCCTCACACCCCTCAATAGAGCTGCCTCAGCAGCCACCAAGCAACAGCAAGGGACGGCCCACATCGACACCACCGCCCCTCGCGACACGCTTCTGCCCACCCCAGACGGGAGAACCGAATGCAGCGGCCCTCCCGAAAACGCGAAGTCCAATTCGGCTCCTGTGCCAATGGTTTCTCTGCGGCACGGAGACATTGGCACCGCCTTCCCTCACCTCGCTGCATCAGCTATTTGCTTTCTATTGCCAATCGATGTCCCACAGCCGAATGAGTGCACGGGACTTCATCCGCGCTAATGCCACACCCAATGATGAAGCGCTCATGACATACGAATCAGAGCAAATCTGCGCCTACGCCGACTTAGAAAATGCAGACTTCATTCTACAGTCTAAAAGATACATCCACAGTGGTTTGGACCCGAGCACGCCCTCCATGCTGCTAAACTCCGCTCAAAAGCTGGACACAGTGGAAAATGCTACAGGGGTATTCAAAGGAGAAAAGCCATACATTGTCATTGCAACAGAGCTCATCAACTTGGACGACGCCATCTCACCAGGTGAGCACCTAATTCGCATGCTGCCCACCCTTGGAACGCTAGCGTACGTGGTGTTCGATCTCGAACAAAAGCAACTGGTATATGATGGTTTGAAGCTAGCAGAGAAGCTGCCCTGGAATCTGGACAAGATACTTCTCACCGACAGAAAAATCAGTTCCGTCGCCACGGGATTAAACAAGCAATGGTTCGCATGGGTCCTATTCTCCACACACATCAGCAGGCACTCCAACCGTCAACCCCGCTTCAAGTCACTGGGACTACAAACGCCAGGCAGAAGCCCGAACGACCAGCTCTTCCAAGAACCAGAAATGCCGGAGGATCTCTATGCAATTCACGCACATAAGTCGTGGATCGAGTCGGCGTATGATCTGCTCAAACTCAACAAGCACACCGCCTGTGAAAGTTCTGGGAAAGATGGAAAAGACACACGCCTCTTCTTCGCTAACGTGGACTCTATGATACTGAATGAGGTAGTGGACAAGTTCGGATCGCAGCCACACTTTGCAATAATGTCTATTCCATGGCTGGAGGCAGATGATTTGGGGAAAATGCACCAGGTATTGGAAATCTTTACCACCAAGGACAAACGAAAACAACTGGGCCCACATCTGTTTGCCACTATAATTGCTCCCTTCTGGGAAGACGGTTCCTGCCTCAAACCAAACTCCGGTATCATGCTGCAGTACCTCAACGCCTCAAAGTTGCGCATGGGTGTCACCACCGACATGAAGAAAAAAGTGTGTGCGCAACTAAAATCATTTGAGAAGGCGGGTATCACTCTGAAGGAAGAACTGACCGGAGATCTGCTGAATGGGTATGACTCTGACGGAACAAGCTCCACAGTCACAGCCTCATGGTCGGCAATAACTACGGTGTATCTGATCGGGGTACCCGCCTATTGGAGAGAGATCCAGGTCAAGGAAGTGCTAGGCGGCAAGCACAAGCAAGAAATGGTGCTACACAGGTCTGCATTTAACGCCGGTGAGATGCACCTAGCCACCTGGAGAATTCAAACACCAACGGCAGACGATCTTATCGGAACCGTGTTCAAAACCAAGGATGGCCGCAGGCACCTGACGGTTATCAGCAACGAGGATTTCCAGTCCAAAAAACGCATGGCCCGAGGGAAGTCGGCAGCGGCGGCTAGAGCACCACAGCAGCAACCCAACACACCCCCCGTGAGTATCTCCTTTGCTAAGCGGAAAAGGGATGAGCCAGGAAAATGAATCCGACCCAACAAACTGCTCCCTTGAATAAGATAAGACTGCTCCCACCTGCATCCAAAACACGCCTGGCGGTGTTCAATGCCAATGGAATCTGCGCAGAAGTAACCTCCTCTGGTCAACGGAAACGACGCGTGGACTTCATCACAAAATTCTTAGTACAAAAAGAGGTCTCCGTCATGGGGATACTGGAACACCACCTCAGTGCGCCCGAAGAACTGATCCGTTTGCAGGAACACTTCAAAGCTTTCAACTTCCATTTTTATGCCCAACTCTCCCCACAGGGCAGAGGTGGTGCAAGCATTGCCTTCAGGCAGGACTGGTCCATGCCATCACTCCCAGAGCCCATCCCCATCCCTACGCACCCTGAGCTGCAGTCTAGAATGATGTTGGTCAAGTTACTTTCCCCCTTCGGGGCCTGTTACCCAATATTGGTGGCCCACTTCCACCATGAGGCCAAACTGAGGCAAGCGCAATGGGCGGCCCTACATCAATTTTTTGTCCACAGACAGGACAGGATTATACTATTGGCAGACCATAATTCATTCATCCTGCCCCACAGAGATGTTGCCTGCCCCCCACAATCCATTGATTCTGAGGTGACTGCAGCTAGAACAGTCGAGACCCAATTCCTAGCCACCAATGATCTGATGGACGCCTATCCATTTGTGCATGAAGCCAAATCGACGTCGGCACATTTGGAAGGATGGACTTGGGGCTTCCCTGCGGCAACACCAAACAAACCACCGGCGGGGAAAAAACGCAAACACAGTCACACGACACAAGACGCACCACAAGTAAAACCACCCCCAAAACACCACAGGACCACGGCGACGCCACCAGCCAATCACACACACGGCAACACAGTAAAGGACCGCAGAAGGCGCATTGACAGAATCCACTTCCCGACTGAACTCTCTGAGTATGTTACAGGATGCTATCCTCTATTCCTAGGCGCCTCCGACCACAAATGTGTCTTAATGACAATGGACCCACCGCCACAATCGAACACTGCAAAGCGCACTCGCTGCCCGACAAATTTTTTGCATGATCAAGAACTGGTTGACACACTGAAAGCAGAGGTGATGGGGTTATGCTCAGAGGGCTTCTGTTGGTGGAAGGACGCACAGCAAATCATTATGCGCACTGCCATCGACTACGAAAAACACCACAACCCCTCGGGTTTCACCAACATACAGGCACTCGTCATGGAGTGCTCCACTACATATATCTCGCCACTGGCATGGGATCATTTGAATGACCTGGGCTGCCACCCACCAGACCCCTCCTCTGCCTATTCCATGTTGGTGATGTTACAGGCTCAGTCAGAGGGTGAACAGGCCAGGGAACAGGTACAGCGACAACTGAAAGAAAGTCTCGACAAAGCCAACACGGCAAAGGACAAGTCAAGAGAGCTTTGGAGACTCCTCCAACAACTCAAAATAAAACGAAAGCTCTCATGCTTGCGGACAACTACCGGCCAGTCCCTACACTCAGCTGACGCAATCGCCCACGACATCACCAGCAAGCTGAAGTCTACCATGCAGGCCACTGGTGCCTCTGAGGATGCATGCCGGCAATATCTGCAACCCTTCTTTCATGGCAAAAACACACAGTCACTATTCCGCATGCTCACGAAACCGATAGATCTAGATTTGATTCAGGCAGCCCTATTGTCTTTGCATCCCACGTCTTCCCCAGGAGAAGACGGTTTTACGGCACAAGTGTACCGTTCCTTTCTGCATGAATTTGCGCCTGTCATGTTGCGTATTGTCACACAGTTTTTGGCTGATGGCACACTGCCGCAGCAGTGGACCACAGCGCTACTCAACCCCATCCCCAAGGGCTCAGGTGTGCCCACAGCAGGTGATTTACGACCGCTGGTGCTCCAGAATGTGGCACTGAAATGGTGGGCAGCATCTATTTCTCTGCACCTCAAAGACCTCATCATCTATTTAACCCCACTTGAGCAAAAGGGCTTCATCCGCGGTAGATACATGTTTGATCATTTGTATGAATCTTTCGGCTCCTGGAGGCATTATCCAGAAGCAGCCTTTCTCCCTATAGACTTTTCCAAAGCTTTTGACAGCGTTACGCACACATATTGCTCTGTCTTCTTTCAAATGATGGGACTGCCACAGGGATATGTACCTGCGTTGCTTCATCTGTTTCAAGCACCAATCAAACTCCTCTTACCACAAGGAATCATGCATCTGCATGGATACTCCCCCACCTCAGGAGTCAGGCAGGGCTGCCCACTCTCACCCATCTTGTTCTCGATGCTCATTTCACCTATAATTGCCCATTTGCGCTCACTGAACCACGACATCCGCTCACTTTTGTATGCAGACGATTTACTGATTATTCTACCTTTTCCCCAGCATCTCTGTGTGAAATTGATTCATGGAGTTCTGCACGAGCTTGCCCTCTTCACCAGGATCACGGGGCTCAGGGTCAATTTCGACAAGTCGGCAATTCTGTTGAAAGGCACATGGAACCTGCATCACAAATCACTCATCAACTCTCTTCCGATTGCCATCAAACCATCCGCAAAATACCTTGGGGTACTGTTAGGCAATGCGACACCCGAAGAGTCATTTGCTCCGGCACTGCAAAAGGCTCTCCACCGAGCGGTGCGCATGCAAGAATGGGGACTGACACTCCAGCAACGCATACAACTACTCAAACAATGGATATTGCCTGTACTGACGGTACCAGCACGTGTCATCTTCCCCACAAAGGCAATCTGTGCCCAACTGGCGGACGTGTACCGCATTGCACTCAAACTGAACCCGTGGGGCATCACTCTCCCCATCCTGGGGCTACCTGTATCGGAAGGGGGTTTCTCACTCATGCCCCCGAAATCTTTTTTGATGTGGCAACACGCCTCCATGTTTTTGCAGTACATCAAAGAACCAGCGACAATTTCCAACATCCTAGCCGTTCCCTTCAGGCACTGGGCCCAGAGATACGGAGTGCACTGCACCTCGGCAACCCTTCCTTTCTTCAGCATGGGACCGGTTCCTTACAGCACCATGCCTACCATGGCCTATGCCGCCAAGGCATACTCAGTCACCATGAATTTGGCTTCACCCACTCTGCCAGCAATAGAACCGGCCCTGCTACCACTGTGGCACAATCGCTTGTTTTCGAAATCGTCAGGCAGGACCTACTATTCCCCATCGCTGATTCGTAAAAATGTGCTATTTCTCAGAGACATCGTCCAGAGTCCGGAATTGTGCGAAGCACTACCACACACGTGGAAATCTGTGTATCGATTGCACAAGCGAAAACTGTTATTACTGCGCAGTTCCCCCCCTGCAGTGCATCATGTGCCAAGCTTTTGGTTCCATTGGCAATCCTCGGCTGTGTCCAGGGAGCTAGCCAAGCCGAACAATTTCTGCACCAGACAATCCAGGGACACATGGAAGGCCCTCATGGCCCTACAGTTACCAGACACGGACAGGCATTTCCTTTACAGGGCATTATGGCGTAAACTCCCGACGGGACAACGCCAAGCAAGAATGAACCCGGGACAGGCCAACTGCCCTATTGATGGGGTGCCTGAAACCCACAAGCATCTCTGCACGGACTGCCGTTTTTTGAAAATAGCTTTTGACTGCATCAACAAGGCGTATGCGCCCATTGTGATAGAAGGCAACCCCATCTCTTCTGTGTCCGCACTGGTCTGGGATACCCCCTCTCTTAGCTTGAGTACTGCGCCAGGACTTCTGGCCTGGTCGGCCATCGTGGTCAACTGGGGCCTGCGAACATCAGCCCGGATTAAGGGTCTCACCGTCACGTGGGAAAACTTCCTGACTGGCTGGGTGAAAAAACTAGCCACTTGGCAACAATATCCTCTGAGGTGGCTACCCACTGCTGAGCTAAGTATATTTACGGACTGCGTCCTGCAGCTTTTGGAAGAGGGTAAGCTGGTCCACCCCAACCTCTCCTGTTCTGCTAATTTGCCGAGGCCACGACGCACGGGCAATAACGCCAAGATGGCCAGGAAACTGGCTGCAAAGCAAGAGTTTGCCTCCCAACTGGAGGGAATCGTGGCACAAGGGCTGACCCAGATATATACGGACGGCTCATCAGAAAGGGTCCTGCCCATAGGGTATATTGGTGGATACGGAGTACATGTACCGAACACACTGGATCTAGGGGCACCTATGCCTGCCCACCTGCCTCAAACAAATAATGCTACTGAGGTGTACGCAGTGACACAGGGGCTAAAAATTTTCCCACAAGCAAACTTGGCCCTGATGACAGACTCTGCCTTGGTCTACCTGGGAGCCACCGGCGCAGCGCGAATCTGGAAAATCCGTGGCTGGCACGGATCACACGGCCCCATACTACACCCCGAGCTATGGGATGAGTTACTACAGCTCATCGCGGGCCACCAAGGTATACTGAGTTGGTACAAGGTCCCATCTCATGTGCAGATAGAGGGTAATGAACGTGCCAATGATTTGGCAGAATGGGGACGGCAACAAAACCCGCTATACCCTGAACCCCCCGGGGACAGAGAGGAGGGCAGTGCAAGCAAGGAAGCGAACCACAGCAAAGTGATCATTTTTTCACACAAGCACCCATCCCCCCCCGAGCCCGCAGAACGAGCAGGTTCACCCCCGCCCCCAGTGGTGCAAGAACCCTCGACACCGCCGTGTGCGACACCGTCCGCTCCCATGTCAGGCACACAGTCAGATACACACAACATGGTGACACCCCTCGTGACACCTATTAGAGTACCGGTCAGTGCCTCCCCATTGTGCAGAGATACACCCGCCCGCCTGCTTTTGAATGAGCTGGACCTATGTCTCATGGATGAACCTGTAAGTCATCAGAGTGGCTCTCTCTCTGAGACCACCGTGTCTTTCGCCTCCACAGAGGATTACATTCAGTCTCAGGCCTCGCAGGACAGTCTATTCACGGTATCAGGGAGTGAAAACCATTCGGCCCCGCGGCCAACCAAACGCAGGCATTTCAACACGCCTAGCCCGGTGCCATCCAGCCCCGCCTCAGTGGACATACACTCACACGGAACAACCATGTACTCACCCAGCATGCCGGCACGTTCCAACAGACAGCCTGTATACTCACCGCGGCAACCAGCATCGCCTCCGGCGCCAGACACGCCCAATTTCTGGCACTGCTCGATTTGTGACACTGATTGCTCAGGGCACTCCCCACCAGAGTCACCCCAGACTCTGGCTGTTTTGGGATGTAGAGGCCTTCTCCCATGTCTGAATGAACATGCAGCGGCACGGAGCCATAAGCCTGTACGACTACTGTGCCTAGTCACGGTCATGTACGGGACGTCGAGTTCAGCTCAGACGTCAGCACACCGGGTTGTGATTACTACATGCCCACGCCCACCCCCCCGCCAAGTGACGGCGCAGAACCAATGCCGCCGAGCTTGACTCAATTGTGCATGTTTTGAACGTATCCCCCCACATAGACAGTATGGGAGGCAGTGTGGTATAGTGGTTAACATCGTCGACTGTCGTCACATAGATCGCCGGTTCGAACCCGGCCTGTAGCAGTGCTCCCCCCCACCGGCCTCGCCCGACCGGGGACTGGGGCCCCTCCCGTTGCTTTCTTTTTTTTTTTTTCTCACTGGCCTTAACTATTTTTTCCCCACTGAGCTGCTACAGCTCCCCCCCTTTTTACAATCATCTATTAGAAAAATGTGCCCAGGCGCCTGCAGCAGTGCGCCCCGCCACCGCCCACGCTCGATGGGAGGCTGCCACCCCACCCGTTGCTTGCCTTTGCCCGAGCTGCCGCTTGATCCGCTTCTGGCAGCCCGGGCAGCGGGATTCGAACCTGGGACCAGCGAAGCTGGAATCCAGGGTGCTTCCACTGAAGCACGGGGCACCTCACCCGCGATGGGATACCCCATACACACAGCCACATGGCACACATGCGTTTGCCACGCCCCTTGATTTTTCTGGTAATGTACATAGATAGTGGAGCACCCCAACCAAGAAGGGGACACATGGAGCCTGTGTGATTGAACTGAACTGCACATGCATGCACTGACGTGAAGAACTTCTGGATGTACGACAGGCGGTGGTGGACGTCTGTACGTTTCAGCAAACCACCTTTATGGCCAAAACCGAGGGGTCGCCCTCCCCCGGGGCTAAGGGACTGATTGGCTGCCTGTCAGCCTCTCTTCGAGGTGCACTGCCGACGGCAATAGAATTTTAACAGCAACCAGCCAAAGGCCCATAGGTGTTTCATACTTGGTGCCAAATTTCGCCATTCCAAATTTCGCATGTTCCTAAATTTCCCCTCCCCGGTATGAATTTTGGGCGGGGGATAAATTGCAGGGGCAGGTCCATTGCGGCAGAAAGGTGCTGAAATCTGCCATATTGGTTGTGGTGAGGAGACAGAGTAGTGGTGGCCAGGGCTCTGTAGACGTGAAGCCTTGGGGTTGGGGGGGGTAGTGGTGTGCCATAGGCCACCGAGCGAGCAAACTTCTGCTGAGGGCCGGGGGAGGGAGCGGACACTCAGTTGACAGCCGGGGCAGAGATAGCATCCCAGACCGAGGGGTGCACAGGACAGACAGACAGTGTTTGCATGACATCGATGACATCAGACGCGGAGACGGCGTTGAGGGGCTGCTTCGCCCTGTGCCGTCTGGGCGCCCTCTGCGTCACCTTTGGGCGAAAGCCCCAAGAGTCTGGCCTCATTTCTTGCACTCACATCACATAGCACCCAAACTGCATAGCAGCGGAACGTTTCAGGTGTGAGTCCATTGGTGCAGTGCAAGGAAATCTTGAAGTGAGGGACTATCTTTTGTAAGGCTTGGGTTGAAAGCCGCACAAATAGACGGAGTGGAACAGCCAAAGCTGCCAAGATACTACATGCAACACAAATGCTGTACGTGCACACTGGCATCCGTGGCTGATAAGTCTGGGCAAAGTTTTGGGATGGCTGGCATCATTTTGTAAGATGACAAATTGTTGATGTATGGGGTGGTCAATAAAGACGCCAAAGTGTTGCGATGGGTGGCATCCTGATCAAAGAGTTGGGATGGATGGGGCTCTTGGGTAAGAGAACAAAGTGTTGGTCGCTGGATGATGTGTTGAAAGAACATCGTCGTGTTGAAATGGATGGGGTGCTGGGATATGAGGCCAAAGTGTTGAGATTGATGGGTCCATTTGCCAAGAGGCCACAGTGTTTGGATTGAAGAGATTGTTGTCTAACAGGCCAAAAGTGTTAGGACGGATCGGACGCTTGGTTACGACCGCAACTTTCTTAGACAAATTGGATCCTTGGTTGGGCTGTGCCTCTGGGCAGCAAACGGGCCCAAAAGTTGCCCTGTGTGCGCCCTGTGTGTGGGGCACATTTCCAAATAGGTTTGGTTGTGTTTGAGCCAAGGGGAAGTGGCCTGGAGGGCTATTGGTGGCTGAGCAGGGCTTGGTCCCGTTGACGATGAGGGACGGTTGGTTGGTTGGTTGGTTGGTTATTTTGGGGGTCACATCCTGTGGGCACGTCCCGCCCTAGACCCAGCGATGAGTGGCTGTGCTCGGGCACTCTCGGTGCACGCCACCCCCCCAGCCCCGATGCGCTAAATCGGACAAAAGACCCTGTTTGGTTGCCTCACTTGCTCTGCAGCCCCAGCCTACTTCCCCAGGCTACTCTCAGATGGGCAACTAACTAGGGGCAACCAACTATGGGGACTGCAGGACACCCAGAGCGCTAGGTTGGGGACCTGTAGAGGTGGTGACATTGGGATGGTAGATTCACATGGCAGGAAAGCACATCAAATCATAGCAGGAATGTCAATGGGCACCCGTTCTTCCAACCAAACAAGTTGGTTGGCAACAGAGGTCCTCACTGACAGTTTTGAGCAAGAGGCTCTGCCTCCCGCAGTCTCATGTATGTCCCGGGATTGCTTGGCTGTGTCAACGCGTGTCAACGCAGTAGATATCCGCCCGTGCCTGTACCACTGCCTGTAAGATGAGGCTCAGATGGAACCTTCACGGCCCAACAAGGACAATGTAGGCACTCACCACCAGAAAAAAAGGGGGCCTAGCATTAGGAACACAAAAAGCAGGGCTTCAGACCTATTGATGCACGCAGCACTGCTCGCACACTTGGAGGTGGAGGGTTTTGAAGGGGCTGTGGTGGAGACCGGCGAGTGGTACATGGGGATCAGCTATTTCCTTATGCCCCCCCCCCCAAAAAAACCATAATGGCTGCCCGGTACATTGTATGTCACTACTCCACCCTCTCCTTGGCCACCAATTGCGTGGAAACATTTCTTCCTTTAAAAACAAAACGAGAGCGGAGCGTGCCCTTGAGGAACGTCCTGATGGAGAGGAAATTGCCCACTGTCCCTCAAACTGCGGGCCAACTGTCAAGCCCCTCACCATCCGGATGGCCCCACTTTACCCAGTCATCGGGGCATTCTAATTGCAATCTCTTGTGATTTGAATTGGATTGTGCCACAAGTGACCCCCGCCGAAGTAACGCAGGTAGCCTCTGGCGGACAGTCGCCTCATGCATAAGAGAGCACCCCAAGTGAATATGGTGAAGCTGCAGGTAGCTGGTTTAGCAGCCATATTTGAACTTGAAATGGGGCTTGAACTTGGCTTTGAAACTGACCTTGACTGTAAGACTACCCTGGGGGGGGGGGGGGGGGAAGGTTTGTGGGAGGGGTGGCTTTCGAGCCCGCTTATAGGGGGGTGGCTTTGTCTGATTTGTATATCAGCGTGTTGGCAAACTGCCTCCCATGGAGTGCTGTTTACCTAACTGCAGCCGCCTGGGTGAATATGGGCCAGCTATATAGACATGCCCGGTCTGCCACCTTGTGCGGCATGCTGTGAGCGGTCACCAGAGTGCGTGCCAGGACCCCACACGATGTGCAGCTCAGGAGACAGTGAATACGATACTTATCCTCACGGATTCGTATGCCTAAGCAGGACACCTTGTGCAGGCTGCCTTGTGCACCTGGCTTAAATCTGCGGCCTACTGGGCCCGGCTACGGACCCACTAGGCATCATGGCGCATGCCCCATGACGGTCTGCCCCATGACGGTCTGCGAACTGAATTGTTTGTTGACTGGTGTGTTGATTGGCCTATTCTGCACCGCATTTGTCTCACTCCACCCACATGGGTGGGTGTGGGAGAGGGTGGCGGTGGCGGTATGCCTCCTAAGGGTGTCTACTCTGCAACCCCAAGTTGATGTTTTGTTTGCTGCCAGCGTTTCTGGCCTTTGCGCTTGCGTGGTTCGTTTTCTCTACCCCGCATGCTGTGATGTGGTATACATGTCGCCGCCTTCCGCCTGCAAAGAGGACACTCCACTTGTACTCTTTCCACCAGACCTGTTTGCAAAAGGAGCCTAGGGCCGTTCTCCGCTCTTGATAAGCTTATCTTTCCTTCTTATGGCCTGCATGTGCTGCCTGTTGTGCTGACAGGGTCTCCAACAACACCACACATGTGGCGGTCCACACATCACCTTACGGGCTGGGGGTATTTTGTACAGCCTATAGTCATTGTGCCTCACGCACACTGGGAAGCCTACGGGCGTGGCAGTCTCCCACTGTATAAACTGGTTTCAGAGTCAGCTAAGCTACAAAGCGACGAAAGCTTGTCACTCTTGAGGACCTGTGGGGAATGGCACACACGTGATCCAGCATGTTTAACCCCTTTAAATTTTACACATTATAGGCTTGCCATATGGCGTGGCGGTTTTGCCTACCGCAACAGAGAGCCCTGTGGTTTACGCATGTGAACTTTGGGTCTTTGCCATGTGCCCCGCTTTGCGGGGATCCACTGTATCATATGCTGGAGACGCCCACTTTCCCAAGCACAGTCTTGAGTACTCTTTGAACTTCTGGAGTCAGTCAAAAAAAAAAAATAACCTGGTTTCAGATTCAGCTAATCCTCACAACGTGTCAGATCCGCTACCACACCCGTTGTGGGGTCATCGTACCATTGGACAGCTCTGAACCTTGATCCCGAGAGGTTGTCTCGAGTAATGTGAAGTGAGCAGGCTGCGCCAGCTCATCTTGGTCTGAACAAAAAAAAAATCAACATCACCTTACGGGGTGGGGGCCGAGTGGGATGAGAAGGGGCTCCCGTGACAGAGCCCTTATGAAGCTGCAGTCCGAGGACCAGTATAGACTCAGAAATCGGGCTTCTTTGCAGCCCGCACCGACAAAAGTTGAAAACAAAATTTCCCAATGATATCTACTCTACTACCGGATCAGCATGTCCCGGAATCATCTATATGTGTGTTGGCATACCCCCCCTCACCCCACCCTTCATCCCCTGGGGAAAGGGGGCGGGGGTCTGGAACGGCGGCTCAAACGACCCCCAGCCCCCGCAAACCTTTTTCCCCCTCCCCCTGGGTTTCCCAGGGGTCCATTGCATTTATTCGTGTGGAATGCCCATTTCCAACAACCATCCCTTCAGCACTCAAGCCCTCAAGGACACACGCATTGAGACAGCCAAAAAAAAAGGCATTTGCAGTGGCAGCAGCCCTTTCACCCCATGCTATTGTCTTAGACCCCATGCCGAATGCCACACATACTGCATGTGACATTCCGATGGCCACCCAACCAACAGCGGGGGCCGACGACCTGAGCCTGCCTTCGAGCAAAGAGATCTGCCGCAAGTACTTGGTGGGCGCCAAGCTGGGTTGCGGGAACTATGCCGATGTCTTCCACTGCCAGAGCCGCAGCACTCGGCAGGAGTTCGCCCTGAAGTGCATCAAGAAGGGGAAGCACTGGGAGAAGGAGATCCTCGCGCTGAAGTCCCTCAATCACGAGCGCATCATCCGAATGGAGGAGGCCTTCGACGGGCGGCGCGGGGTGTACATCGTGATGGAGCTGCTGTGCGGGGGCAACCTCTACGACGTGGTCTCGCGCCACACCTGCTACACGGAGACCGTCGCCGCGCGGCTGCTGGGGAACCTGCTGTCCGCCGTGGCGCACATGCATGAGCACGGCGTCGTGCACCGCAACCTGAAGCCGGAGAACATTCTGCTGGAGCAGGTGCCGCCGGACGGCCACGCCGACCCCGAGAGCGCGCGGCACCCTCTGAGCGACATCAAGATCGCTGATTTCGGGCTGGCGGACGTGGTGAAGGATGAGGAGGGCCTGACGCGGGTCTGCGGGACGCCGTACTATATCGCTCCAGAGGTGCTGGAGTGCGCCCGCAACCCGGACGGCCGGACGTACGGCCGCACGTGCGACCTGTGGTCACTGGGGGTGCTGGCATACGTCATCCTCCTGGGGGCCCACCCCTTCCACGGCCCGGACGTGACCGGGGTATTTGCCGCTGTCCTGAAGGGGCGGTGGTCATTCCCAGCGTCGTGTGCGCTGTCCACCCCGGCGCGCGATTTCATCCGGGGGCTGCTTGTGCCCGACCGGAAGCGGCGCCTCACGGCCCGGCAGGCGGCGCGGCACCCGTGGATTCAGGACGCGTCCCTGCGAACCAGGGCCCCTCTGCCGGCCGTGCAGGCCCGCGTCGAGGGCGTGCGACGGTCGATTGAGGTCGGGGGTGAGAACGCGGAGCTGAGCAGATCGTGGGTGTTCATTGATATTGCAAGCCCACCCCCCTGATGTAGCGTGGGATGACCTTTGGTGTTTTCCTTTGGTATACGGGCGGGCTGATTGGCCCCTATCCGTGCAGGTTGGACCGCTCAGGGGCCCCGACAACGTGGACCCCCCCCCCCCCTCTTTCCCCCACGCCTAGTCCGGAATGTTTTTCTTTTTCTCAGCTTCTCATGATACGTCACTGCCTCTAGACGTTTTGCAGACACGCATTGGGTACCAGGTTTACGCTGCCCACTGAACCGCCAACTGCCAACACCCACCAACCAAGGTTGACCACATGGAGTGCCCGCGGGCTTTTTTGGGAAAACTGGTTCCGGAACACTCTTTTTTTGTTTGCTAAGGACCGCCCTTAAGGACCGCCCCAAGGGACCACCAACCGCCAACCGCCAACCACCACCAACCACCACCAACCGCCAGTTGCCAACCGCCAACCGCCGCCAACCGCCAACCACCACCAACCATGGTTTAGCACATGGAGTGCCTGCAGGCTTTTTTGGGACAACTGGTTCCGGAACACTGTTTTTTTTCCGTTAAGGACCGCCCTGACCTATACTATCCCCTCTGGACTTGATGCCATTGTACTCCGAGCTCTACCTCGCACTCCATGACAGGACGACGGCACCTATTCCGCGCTCCATCCTTCCCACTGCCGGCGCAGACTGTTTTCAGCTGCACGGTACATCGCGTTGTTGTAGGAATGACTGTACTCTGCGAAGGTTATTTCACTCTTTTGATTAGACAATACAACAAATCTCTCACTTGCCTTGGTTATGTGACTGCGGGGCTCTGCAATGTTTGTGGATGTCTAGCAGTCTGCAGGAATTTCGTGAAGGAGACGCCCTTGCAGAGAGCGATGGACCTGGTTGCAAGCCACAGAGGTCCACTCTCAGTCAAGCCTAGTGCGGCTACCTGAAGGCCCTCGAGCCTACGCTTTCACCATTTCTTGTTCTTGGGAAATGGAGATTGGAGAATCATCTGACGACTAGTAGTCTCCTTTGAATAGTGAGTCAGCCACAAAAAAAAGTGCACCTGACGAGTAGTACATTCACAACACACAGGTCACTGCTTGTGTACTTTTGAAGCGCGTGAACAGTGTCCATGTCAGAGCAACAGTAGCAGTGCTTGTACTGTTGTTCTCACCAGGCGCACCTTCCCCCCCCCCCCTGTATCCATCCCCCCCCCCCCCCGTGTCCACCCCCCCCTGGGGGGGAACTGTCACCGGCTGGTTCCAAAAAAATTGCAACAGTGTCATATTGCACAGGATTGCATAGTTGTGAGAGCTCGTTGTTAGAGCTTATGCGTACCTCCTTTGTGCTAACCCATTGCACTCCTCAGACCTCTCAAAATGTTCCCTGAAGGCACTATTGTGCGCTATGTTCATGCCACAAAGGAGCCTGTGCTGGCTGATGTGCAAGGCCCTTCTCCTCATGGTGATCAGTGCAGAACCATAACGTACAAACGCGGTGCCACAGAAGTTGTGCATGACCGGTGCCACAGAAGTTGTGCATGACCGCGCTTCCCTGAAATGTTTGACAGCCTGTTGCAGCCAGTTCATACATCCCTGTGGTTGATGGGCAGCATGTGCAGCTGTTCAAGACTATGTGGGACCGGAAAAAGAAGTTTTGCACTGTCCCTGTTCAGCAGTAGGGGCATGCAGCAAACTGATGGACTGATGCATTGTATTGAGAATTTTGCTTGTTTGCATCATTTGCATGGCACCATTCGAACTCTGTATGTCAGTGTGTATTTAAGAGCCTTGGGCGGCGTACAGCAAGCAACAGATCGGTCATAAATTCTGCGTAGTGTGCGGCTGTAATTTGTTCGTTGGCGATGGTGTTTATCAACCCCCGCGGGGGGGGGGGGGGGGGGGGGGCGTCACTTGGCAACGGTCCCCCCCGGGATGGGGGGGGAGGTAGCCCGGGGGGGGGGCGGCCGGGCCCGGTGCTTGTATGCGACACCCCCCGGCCACCGACCCCTGGCTTGACCCCACCCCCGACCCCCGGCTGGACCCCCCCCCCCCCCCAACTGCCC
This sequence comes from Eutreptiella sp. 'Long Island Sound 2002', assembly GCA_964036045.1. Classification (NCBI taxonomy): domain Eukaryota; phylum Euglenozoa; class Euglenophyceae; order Eutreptiales; family Eutreptiaceae; genus Eutreptiella; species Eutreptiella sp. 'Long Island Sound 2002'. The sequence continues at coordinate 19,856,406 of OZ038404.1, read as the reverse complement.
CCCCCAAATTTTGACAGATAGCTGGAACGGGGTGTCGCATCAGGACCGGTTGTAGTCGCCCCCCTGGGGAAAGTAGGTTGACTGTGGGCGCCGAAGATCCAACCTTTTTCAAAGGTGTATGATGCGGCCGCTTTGTTGTCCATGATTGCACATACATGGCCATTTCTCACTACCAGCCCGCCCCGCCTCTGTATGGGTTGTTAGCCCATGCCTTTGCAATGGATACTGGCACTTGTGATGGACGCTCTGAATTATGGCAATGGGATTGGGTTGTGCTTTTTGATTGAACCTGCACCCCCCATGGGCCACTCAATGGGGTGCACTGTGGTTCCACCTCCAGCGGCCCAGAGGCACAAGGCCTTCCCTTTTGGGCGGCAGAGCTGTGGAGTGACACGAATTGCCACAACCTTCCCAACCCCGAGCCCTGCCCCCCCCCTTCCCCAGCCAACACCAACCGCACCCCTTTCCCAAAGCCCCCCGTCGCCCCCCTCCGCTTGCTTGGTATTGCAGTTAGAAGACAGCAGACATGTCTGCATTATAAGCTTGCCATATGGCGTGGCGGTTTTGCCTACCGCAACAGAGAGCCCTCTGGTTTACGCATGTGAACTTTGGGTCTTTGCCATGTGCCCCGCTTTGCGGGGATCCACTGTATCATATGCTGGAGACGCCCACTTTCCCAAGCACAGTCTTGAGTACTCTTTGAAGTTGTGGAGTCAGTCAAAAAAAAAAAAGAAGACAGCAGGCATGTTTGTGTGTAACCGTCATTTATGAAAGTACGAAAGTAAGAGCCTCAATGCGTACCCCCCCTCCCCCTTGTATAAGCTACGCCCGTGTCCAAGCTACAGTAGGCGTAGGGACTGTAATAATTGTGTACGTAATTTTAATTGCGTACGGTATGTAGTGCAGCCACAAAAGACATGGGTTTGGTGACAGATTTGCCAATTAGATGGAGCCATGGACACATTTGTTGTAAGCCTTCACCCACTTCAACCCACATGGCTCTGATTTTGGGAATATTTGTGCTTTATATTCCCCTTTCTTGCATCAGCTCACCATGCAATGATTCTAGTGACTCCGATGATGAACCCACTGAAGTTGTTTGGGCTAAGGCTGCCCGAGGCGTGTGGGGAATGGCCCATGTCTTTGATGGTAAGTTGTATTTTACAAGGGACCACATGCAAGGCAATTTCATTCCCAAGAATTTGACGTTGCCCAAGCCCAAACCAGCCCCTAAGCCTCAGCCAAAGGCATCTTCAAGTGGTGAGCATGTGCAATTGTTCCGCATGGTGTATGATCGCAAGAAGGGTTTCCGAGCCGAACATTTGTAGGCTTCGCATTCCTCATTGCTTGTGCCAACATTTGTGTAAACCTGAAATTTTCATGTTCCCAAGGCCTTCTTGTGTTTGCATGCACTTGGTAATGTGGGCGGAGGTCAAGGGGCGCTCATACCATGCGCGCGCGCACGTGTGTGTCGGTAGTTGTATTTATTGCGCGTAAGCTACGCCCGTGTCCAAGCTACAGTAGGCGTAGGGACCGTAATAATTCCGTACATTGGCGTAGCTTATACAAGGGGGGGGGGGGGTACTTGTTGAATCCATGAATCCCTGAACTTTTGGGTTGCTTCAGCGTGGCAGTACCCACTGCACTACCATGCATTGGTATTCTCTGCCGGCACAGATCCAGGTTTGCCTTCTGGCCACACGATATATCGGGTGACTGTACTGCGCCCTGCAGCACTGATGCAGAGACCAGGTTGTGAACCCGAGAGCCTTATCGCTACTCAGCGAAGGCCTGTTGCAAAAAAAAAAAAAAAAAAAAAGCAAGCCCCCTGTCGCCACCCTCCCCGGACTTCGAGCTTCCACCTGGTGTATCCCACTCCTTCGTTTCCTGCATCCCGTTTGCTGCTGCTGCTGTTCCCGGGCAACTGCTTCCATGTGATTGCGCTGATGCGTTGGTCGCAGCTGCCTGGGGTCCCACGAGCATTTCCACCAACAGGCAGAGCGCACACCTGTATCAGGCAATGTCACTTGATTCCAGTGTAGTCCGAGAGTTGGTGGCAGACTTCAGCCTACAAACCAAACCCCAACAAACACCGCCCCCTGTTTCCTTCCACCCGCTACCCACTTCCGCCCCTCTGCTTGTCGGGGCTTTACCAACAGGAACTGAGAAGGAAGGTAGTTTTATGCATGTAGACAGCGAGTATGTTAATGGGCTGTCGTCTCACCATGACGCCGGCAACTAAATCGTTTTATTTTGGCTTTCTACCTCAGGCCCATATAACTATGAGTCGCTTTTGTGTTCATAGATGTATGCATCCTGTACATAGCATCCCAAAGACTTTTGAACTGTTGCAGTGGAATCATGATTGCGCCCTCTGCCTGTCTCTCTCCCTACCCGATCTGTAGGTTCATCCCTCCATCTCGCCACCGTTTTGCACACACAGCACATCTGCGTGTGGGTACCCATTTTCTCACAACAGCCAATCTTGGCACTGCCATCACTGCGGGTCCAGAGAAGTTGTGGGGCAGCGAACGAAGTGCCCTCCCCCCCCCCCCTTGTCGTTCCCCACCCCATGTCGTTCCCCGGGGGGAGGTGGGGGACCGTCACTTGGTCAACCCAAAATTTTTCTTTGCGGCTCATTGTGTTGTTGTGTGGGTGACTGTGTTGTGGGGCACTACCACTTGTATCCCTTGTACTCATGGCAGGACATTTTGCTCACTTTCGCTGAAATGGAACTTCATGGCACAACCATGTTTTCCCCTGGGAGGAGTGTGATGTTCATCCGCTCCACGGGGGAAATCTGCTTGCGCCTGCCAAGCCTCCTACCAAGAAGGCAAAACCACCACCCAAGAGTGCTGCCCAAAGCATTCCAGTGGAAAGTGGAGAGCATGTGCAAGAGTTCAAGGTGAAGTGGAGCAGGACCAAGAAATTTTACACCGAGCCGGTCAAGGAGTAGGTCTCCGTACAATGGCAGCCCTTTGAACGCATCTTATGCTGAATTCTTTCGTTTTATGCTGCAATTTTTGTGCCTGCAAATGTGCGTGTACGGTGGGGGTGTGGTCCCCCAGGGGGGGGTGGGGGACCGTAACTTGGTGACCATCCCCCAGGGGGGGGGGTACCTGCACAGACAAGGGTGGGGGCATTGAGGTCCGCATTTTTTGCAATCTTTTTTTTGCAATTGTCCTTTATTTTTTCCGTGATTGCTTTTTGCTTGTCCACCTTGCGTGCTTGTCGCTGCCCTTTGCCTTTGCGCACAACTGAATCTGGCACAGGAGTATGATTCGGGATGCTTTTTATATGATAAATGGATTGTGCTTCAGGACGAGTGGACCACACCCACTGACAGTGTACTCTCAATGGACACTTGGTGGAACTTCGGTCACGAGTTAAAAAAAAAAAGCACACCGGAGGTAGAACTCTTATACAAGAACTCAACAAACGCCGCCATAACACACAACGTACAAGAAGGACGACCATAGCCACTGAGAGCCGAAGGAGTGCTTGAACAGTGGCAGTGGATGGTAGAACAGACCGTACGTGGCATGCAGGCAGCGCTTTTGCCAACTTAATTTTTCGTCTCCAAGACCGCCTGACCAACTGAGCTGGATTGTAAATATGGATGCAGAAATTGATGAGGGATGGATGCTTTGTGGTCCATCTGGATTGTCCATAGCATATCGTCTCGAGCACGTGAACTGATGCAGCTTTACTGATGAATGCGCCTGCAGCAATTTGCAGTTGGAGCTAGTAGCTGTGAAGCAAACCCAACCCATTGTGGCCTCCAGCCAGGGGTGTCCTTGAGGAACTATTTTTTTTTTTATTAAGGACCGCCCTTAAGGACTGCCCCAAGGGACTGCCAACCGCCAACCGCCAACCGCCAACCACCACCAACTGCCACCAACTGCCAACCGCCAGCGGCGACCAACCGCCAACCACTGCCAACCGCCGCCAACCACCGGCCACCAATCACCAATCACCAGCCACCAACCACCACCAACTGCCACCAACCGCCAGTCCCAACTGCCAACCGCAAATTACCACCAACCATGGTTGAACATATGAGCTGCACGCGGTTTTTTTGCAAAACTACCATTCAGAAACAACCTTTGTTTTTGCTCTTAAGGACCCCGCTGCCTCCAGCAATTTCCCCCCAGGTCTCAGGTGACCAGTTTTGAATTCTGCTCACAGCATGCCGGATGCCTTTTTGTCCCCAATGGAATGGCAGGTAGCGTTGGCGCCGCATGCCCTCCCCGCGGCATAGGGGCGAGCCGGCCGACGAGGCGTCAACGCCCGTGATGCAGGGTTCGCACCGGACGCGGCCGACAGTGCTGACCGATGACCAGGTGCGGAGCATCTCCGGCAGCCTCCCCCCGCGCTGCCGGAACGCCGACAAGTGGAAGCTGTGCTACAGCACGCTGGAGCACGGGGTCAGCATGCACACCCTCTACCGCAACTGCGCCGGGCTGGACAACGTCGTCCTGGTCATCATGACGGACCGCGGGGCGGTGCTGGGGGCTTTCTCCCCGGAGCGCTTCGAGGTGCAGCACGGGCAGCACTACTTCGGGTCGCGCGAGACCTTCCTTTACAAGTTCGACCCGGAGTTTGAGATCTACCGCTGGGCGATGAACAACGACTACTTCGTGCTGTGCACCCACGACTGCGTGGCGTTCGGCGGGGGGAACAACTTCGGGATCCTGCTGGACGAGGCGCTGTTGACGGGGACCACCGGGCGGTGCGACACGTTCGACTCGCCGCCCCTGCTGCCGACCAAGGGCGACGACGACTCGGCCCCGTTCGTCATCTACGCCCTCGAGGTGTGCCCTTGGCAGTGCGTTGGGGCCACGCACGCGCGCGCGCGCGCGCAGGCACACACACCCAGTGCACCGTGTCCAAATCATTGCGAGAACCAAGAGCTGAATAGTCTGAATAGTTTGGGCTTAGCTTTGTCCAAACGTGTGAAGACGCCTTGCACTAATGATTGCGCTCTCTCCGACCACTGGAGCACTTCACAGTGTCACGGCAAAACTCAACAATGTCTTCGTGGAGTGTTTTGCTGGGGCCGTTGGCGGTGCATCTCGCGCGCACACGCATTAAGCGCACGTTCGCTTTGCCACCCGTCTGTTCACTGCCGGTGTCTCGCACCTGGATTTGCTGTGTGGAGGTGTGGCACATCCCGGAGTTCTCGGGCAACCTGGCGTACCTGGACACGCCGCCGCCGAGCCTCAAGGACCGGGGGAACAAGGAGCGGAGCGGCCGGGCGAGCCCCACCCTCCTCAAGCTCTCCAGCTGGCGGACCGAGTACGCCGCGTCCCTCCGGAAGGGCCCCTCGGCGCTGCGGGTCATCGGGACGTTCCTGCTGATGGCCGTGGGGCTGGGGGCGTACAACCGGCTGCACGCGACGCACGGCGCCGGCGTGTTCACTGCGGTGAACAACACGCACAAGCTCTTCTCCTCCAACGCGTTCCGGGTGACCAGCCTCGTGCCGCAGGGCCGCC
>OZ038404.1:19808644-19850711 GCA_964036045.1 Eutreptiella sp. 'Long Island Sound 2002' | reverse complement strand
CCCCCTCTTTCTGTGTTGTCCTGGGTTGTGGGTGGCGTGCTGCTAACTTTACCCGTGGGAGGGTGTGAGCTGACCCAGACTGCCCATGAAACATTCCATAACCGCGCTTCTGTAGTGAACTCAAGGCAACCTTCGGTACTGATCTGGTGAGCGATGACCGTATGCCTGTGACCCGGGGGTGGTGCGGTAGCTAAGTATCCGGCGCTTCACCCCCCTTCCCCCCCCCCCCCGGCTTCCCTGTGAGGGTGGGTCCCCGGGCCGCCAGTCTGGGTGGGTATCTCACTTGACTTGACCCCCCCCCCGCCCCAAGCTCTTGACAGAGTGTTTTTCACACACCCATTTGCCTTGCCCCTCCCTCCCACTCTCTTTTGAAGCGATGCAGTCACTCTTGGTGTGGCTGTGTCAAACAAGGGAGGTCTACCAAAGGTTCACCTTTGCTGAGCTGACCTTAATAGGGCCTCCTCTCGCCCCCCCCCCCCCCCCCCTCCCATCGACGGCGGACCAAAACAGCGGCTTTGGTGGACCCTCATTCAGGGAAAGGGAAGGGAAGGGCAGCGAATGGCAATCGGCCACCAGGCGCCGCCGGCTGCAGACGAGAACGACAAATCCAAGGCGACATGCCAACCCCCCCCCCCCCCCCATCGACGAGCCCAACTTCATTGGTGCCCCCTGGACAAGGCATGTTTTGCCTGCACTGTCTGTCTGTCTGTTTTTCAAATTTCAATCCAATCTCCTAATTAGGCCTCCCCCCCCCCCCCCCCCCCATCGACGAGCCCAATTTCATTAGGTGGCCCCCCCCGTGGACAAGGCCATCCCCGTCATGCGCTGTGTGTGCGGGGGATGAAACCGGGCTCAGTCCGGTGGGGGACATCCCTCGTCGGATGATGGCCAAGCCCCAAAAGACATCTCCCCCCATGCACCGGGAGTGTCCTGGAAGCAATCTGGGGGTTGGAGACTCATGCCTGACGCGCCATTGGGGTCCACCACCAGCCCTTCTTTGAGTGAACCCCCCCCCCAAAAAAAAGGATTTCGTTGCTGACTGTACATAATTTGGAAGCATCATTGTCTGAACACACCATATTGGACTAAGTGCTGGCCTTGGCAGGGGCATTCATTCAATGAGAACCCAACAATTGCCCTCTCTAAAAGGAGCCCTGTGAACTACCCTTAGGGGGCCCAGCTGGCGATGCCCCCACCGAGGGACTAGGCAGGTGGCACAGATTTGGCGATGTGCAGGCTGGCTCCGTCGCTCACCTCATCTGTCCACACCTCACCTTTTGAGGCCGTCCTTACACGGGCTTTTTCAAACACGGCGGCCCCATGTTTCCGCACTTTTGCATCTTTTTTGGAACCATCGTTTTTGCGGGTCCAATGCAATAGCGAATGTGGTTTGTAGCTTTGTGCAGGCCGCAGGAGGGGTCGATATGGGTGTCAGAGTGTTGGTAAAACAGTGAGTCTACCAAGGGGGCGCCTTAAGGCTGTTTGGGCCCCGGGGGGGGGGGTCCTTGTATGCGACACCCCCCAGCCCCCCCCCTCCCCCCCAGTTTTGAAACATGGCGGTGCAGGGGCCATGGCGCCAACGGCGCCAAATTTTTTGTCCCATGCTTCGTTGAAGGACTATGCCTTTCGTCCTTAAGCCCCTTAAGACTTTCCTCCCGGCAAAGACGAGAAATGGCTATTATCGCATACATACCTCTAAACCCCCATGCCCCCCAAACAAACACACACACCCTTGAGGTATGCATGTGGTAGCAGTGGGTCGCCCCCCCCCCCCCCCGGGCCGAGCTGCCAATACCCCCCCCCCCCCCGCCGCCCCAAGTGCAGTGCAAGGATTCCCCCTAACCGAGGACATTGTTATCGAGTGGCATTTGCCTTTATTTGCACACTGGCATCCCCTGGGGGCAGGCCTGTGCCTAAACGGGAGGAGGGGGCTGGGGGAACGGTGTGGGGCCCAAGGGTTTGTGTACAAACACTGGCCCAAAATTTGTTCCCTTTGTACAATTTGATATTGACCCCACGGAATGTCCTGTCGGACCTTAATGTCCTGGCCTTCCGTCAATTTTTCAGCCGCGCACAAAGTCTGTGGCTACGGTTGCAGCAGCTGTACATATGCTGGGCACTTGCGCCTATGAGCGCTCCTTTCTGTTCACAGTGACACTTGTGGATTCCTGGACATGTGCAGCGCAGAGTGTTAAAAAAAAAAAAGGATGGACACCCAGTACCACACAGAGGTATAGGGTTCACAAGGGTGAAGCACCAAGTTGGGGGGAATGGGGGTGAGACCAGGCATCTGTCTGGTCTGTTTCGTGGTGACCACCTTTCATTCAATAGTTCCAGAGGTAATCTTTTTTTTAGCTGTTTTTCCTCATTTTTTAGGTCTTTTGTTCATTTTTTAGCTGATTTCACTCAAAATTTTTAGCATTTTTCTTCGATTTTAGCGCATCTGAAAAAAGTTCCATAGCACACTTTGACACTGAGCTACAAATCCGCTGTGTCTATGGCAGACGTTGTAGGAACGACGCTGATGACGAGGTGTGTGTGCGTGAGGTGCATGCTGTGTGGCAACAGAGGACATGCATGGCTGGTGCCTGATGCTGGGTTGTTCTGGTGATTCTATGGGAGAGCATTTGACCCACTGAACAGGCAACAGTGAGGTGATGTGCGTCCTGTGGGTATTTGATGTCATGCTCCGGAGCATTCTGATTTACTGGCATGGCATGCATGCACAGACCCTTACTCTGCTCCCACAACAATCTATGATGCGGCTGGGTACCCAAGTGTTAGCCACCAGCCACCACAGGGCTATATAGCACGAAAGTTATGCAAATAGTTCACCTTTGCCACGGCAAGTACTGTACAATTGTGTGTGTTGGGGAGTGGGTGGGGGGGTTGTGTTGGTATGTATGTCTGTCACTGTCAATGGCTGAGCAGATACACTCAGCTGTCAGAGATAGGCCAGAAATACGTTAGGTAATGATGCAGCATTTGGCACCAGCCGCACTTGCTTTCACCACCCACAGCTGTTGCTTGAATTGAGTGCTTGAATGTGCAGCTGACGCATGGGGTAATTTTTTTTTATCAGTTCAGTGTATGCAACCCTTTTAATTGCAAAGTGGGTTGAAATTACGCCAGTGAGCTGAACCATTATCCAGTGGGACTTGCATTTGGCCGCAGAAACATGCCTACCCAATCTCTGTTGCAGAGTCAGTCATTTGGTAGAGTCACTGAGTGTTTGTTTGCCACAAACCCATGAATGCGCTGGCAGTGGCAACCGAATTGTGCACATTGGCTTGTTGGGATGGGGAACGGGCTGAACTGGACAGCTCTCAATTTGATTCAGAGTGGGCGTCTTGAGTACCATACAGTGGGCAGGCGGTGCCTGGTGCGTGCCAAAACCCCCCTGTTTTTGTACCAAAAAAAACCCTAAGCCTTACCCCCAAACCTCCAGGGTGTTTTTTGTCAGATTTTTTTGGCGGGTTTGGTAGGTTTTTTTTTTGGTTTTTTGGTCAGGTTTGGGGGTTTTTTGTGAGATTTGGTGGTTTTTATGGGAAAGCTGTATCAAGCGCCCACTGCTTCATGGCACCTCTTTGTGACCAGACTGATCTCTCCTCTGGTTCCTGGTACCCCCCCAAAACGGGAGGATAAAACCACCCCCAAAAAGGCGTGAAAAGCCACCCCTGTTGGGCTGATAAAATTAGAACACACAACCCCTGCCATCTGGGGGTTCCCCAACGCTCAGCATGGAGATAAAATCATATATGGCTGCCTCACCCCTGCTGTCTCGGGGGGCATGCTGTCTCGGGGGGCAGGGGCAGGCAAAGTGGTGACATCACTGTGACTTCTGGGGGGCCCCAATGTGATCAAAGTGGTTACATAGGCCTTGCTATATTGGGGGTAAAACACAAAAGATCCAGCGTATCATGTGCCGTCCAACTCCTTGGGCAACTGGGCATCGCCCAATACAATGAAAGCCCAACTAGAACTACATTAGGATAAGTTTGCCACAATGTTGCTAGGAGCTTCACCTTGGTCCACTCGAAGAGATCACAGGCCATGTTGGCTTGACCGCAACCCACACCAACCCATTGGTCACCAGCTATCATGAAAGCATTTTCACCAGTACACAAGAAGACCATGGGTTGAGGGTGGGAAGTAAAATTTTCATAAATGGCCGCAATGCACTATTTCTAGGAGCATGACATGATTGGGCACATCGTCGCTATGGATCACCCCGCAAGTACATTACATCCTGATTTTTTTCCGTTTTCATTGATAAGCACATTGTGCATCAGTCGCAGGCAAAATAGGCGTATGTGATCTCCGTGGCGACATGTAAAAGGAATGCTTACCGCTTGTGCAAATAGATGCAGCATGGGAACCAAAGCAAGTGTTCATACGCCAACCCAATTTATAAAGAGAACACACTATGACGGTAGAGGATGCATGTGGAGCAAGAACATGCCATCCGCAATGCTGAGGTTTTCGGAGATGTGCATCAATTGCAACTGTCACACAACACATACCGGCTGACACGGTTTGGTGAAGTTTGTTCGCAGCCCCAAGACAAGCTGAAGATAGATCAACACATTCTACATGGTCTATGGATGCGAGCCATACCCACAGCGGACGGACAACTGGCTGAGTACAATAAGACTGACATAGTAACCAACATGTAAATGTTGGATAAATTTGGCAATGTACGATTTTGTAAGACCAACGTAGCGTGTTGTTTAGGGTTGTTCATTGTGACATGCAATCTTTTAAATTGTGTCGGAAAGGCTGGTGTCCGAGAATGTCCTGCTCATGTCTATAGGTATAGATCTTCGATACCAGTTGGAGTTGCGTTGGCATTACCATTTGCTACATTCCATCCAATATTGTGCTGAAAGAAGGCTTCATAGCTAGTAAATTCCATTTCATCGAAAGGTACAATAGGATTGTGATTGGCAATTATGGAGTGTACCTCCACGCTAAGCGGTTGTCTACAAACATATGCTCATTTACCAATTAACATGACCACTACTGTTGGCAACCCATTTGCAAACATGTCAAGAAGATGAGTGGCGGGACCCATAAGCATTTCTATGAAATACTACCACAGCCACAACATCAGACCTTTCCTATGGTTGAATTTTACATCCAAAATGTGGACATGCAAATCTCAAATCTTCCAAAAGAGCAAGAAGACACCAAGGAAGTATTGAAGCTCATCAGCAATGTACACACCGACCTCATCCAAGCACCTTCAGCCAAAAAAAAAAGATATGCTCCCAAAAGTGGCATTCTTGGTGTTGATGGACCACAATGTAATGTCAAAGGACCCATCCACCTGTTGGGACGGCTGTTCGGAGTGGAAAGAATTTTTTTCGTGTAGCAGCAAACCTCTGCATGGCGAAGTTCCACAACGGTAGTTCACGAAGCGTAATGGCATGAAATACCAAAGAGGCATCCAAGGAGGTTGCCCATGACACATGCAGATTTTTGATAAGTATAGTGACACCGTTATTGTACAAAGACGATGACAACAAGGCCCTCGAGTTTTTGCTCATCTTTGAGCAATTGATATCAGTAAACCGAGCCAACAATATGCCACAAAGAGGCACCCTAGATCGCATTCCAATTCATGTATTCAACCATTTGGTCAATAGGCTTCATGCAAATTTCTTGTTGCCCATGTTTTCGGCAAACTTTCATAATTCCTTTGATGGTGCTTTTTAGGTGGCGGTTGCCGCGATGCAATATCCCCTTCTGCTATCTATTGGCTGTGACCCAAGACCCATCATGCGATCCCGTTGTCCATGTGCCATGTCCGAACAAGTCACTTGCCATTCGTCTCGTGTTTCCGAGACCCGGGCAGCCCGTTTTTAAGTTTTGCAAACCATATTACTTATATGTCTATGTTTCTTAGCGAGTCGGTATCCCGTAGATCTAGTCTATAAGTGGCGCTTGGAAGCGGAGGATATGCATTTTGAAACCTTAAAGGAAACAACAGTGAGAAATTGTTAAATGCAGATGTGGCATATAAAAAGCCGGGCCTATTCAACCTAGGTACCACTCCTCGTGCATATGACAAAACATGGCACAGCTGCTAATACGACATAGTACCTATGCTCATTCACGATGGAAGCAGCGCGATTCATTATTCCGTGTCAAACCAAGGTATGTTCTAGGCAAGGCATGCACAACACAGTGCATCGTGGCACAGGATGCGGTTGGATCAAGTTTCTGCCTATATTGCGGGTTTGAGGGGTGAGAAGGTTTACTAAAGAATATTACAAAAGTACAAGCAACAACCCTTGTAACCAGTTTAACTCGCCTTCTTGTATGCACAAGGGTTCCAAAAGTGGTCGCTTTAAAAAAAATTTACAAACAACCTTTCAAAATGTCTACCGCTTTTGTAAAAAAGTAAAATTTCTTTTTTTGGTTGACTCTTGAAGTTCATACGCCCCTCAAAAAAGTTCTTGGAAATTATGTGTATCCGTATTCCGGATATACTCCGAGCGCAGTAGGAATCCGCCAAACCATCGACCTTTCAATACATCATAAACGACACAATCACACCTTTGCTTACCAATAGGGAAAAGGTGATTTTGGCGATGTTTGAGGACCGGGTAACCTAGCCATACATCCAGGCTAACCCAGTCTCCCTGCAAAAAGGCCAGTCCCTCATACCTCATCCTATATCCGCTGTCTACTGCATGTTAAAACAACGGGCTCTAAATAGTACTTCGCACCACATGTGGCACATTTGCAACCCGGTCCAATGGTATTGCACTGGAATGCTGTTGAAATGGTGAAACGTTCAAATCCCGTCAAACACAACTTTTGCGCACACATTTTTTCTTCAAAGAAAATTGAGAAGACCCACTGCAAAGAGTGTACCCCCTTGGTGACAGACCTGCTAGCATGAAACCCACCCACCTTCCCAAATCCCCACCCAGCCCTGGGGGGGGGAGGGAGAAATTGTCCAAAACCAAACTAACCCACCCACACAGCCCCCCCTCCCCGGGTTGGTGGGACCACCTTAAGCAAAGGTGTGGAGACAATACATTGCATGATGTAAGATGGGCACAATGTGTTAGCCATCGTTAAACGGCCAGCCTTGTACCATGCAGCCATGCACTCGAAGATCACGTTTCTAGTAATTCGGAAATTTCAACTATTGGAACAACTACTTGGGAGAAAATGGACACAAAACATTACGTGTTATTATATGTTATCTTGCATCATATTTTATGTGCATGGCCAACATTGCACGTGTCAATACGCCATAATGTGGCTTAGTCATGAACATTGACAGCTTTGGACATTACATGAATATATTTTAACAACCATACCCGTGTTCAGCCAAGCACACATCCTCTCAAAAACGTTCACATCCTTTAACCTTTATAGAATCCGTGAAAACAAAATTGTTCAAATTCCCAATGCTGTGTCGCAATTATGGTAGATTACTGCGGCAGAACATTGTGCTTGGGGCGAATCAATCTTGTTTGTCACTAAGACGCCACTCCATTTCTGTACTTTATTTAACATTGTGGCAACCACCAACGGCCTGGCCTGCCAGATACAAGCACCTTCAAATGCAAAAAAGAAAAAGTTGTGGCAACCATGTTGAAACCATGTGTTCAGTTAGAATGGAGACTGGTGATTGAACTCAACAACCCTTGAATCAGTGTTCAAAAGCCTAATCAATGTTCTCAACATTCAGTTCTTAGCCTTTTGGTTTCTTATGCCATTCTTGACAAAGACAGGTGGCAATACAAAGGTGGGGGCACCCTAACACCCTAAATGCATCTTTTTCTTCCCTTGGCAAGAGGTTGCTGCAAAAATCTTTGTACAAACTGTTGGCCATTCTATTGTCAAGCGCTGTTTTATCATTCTCTCATTCTATCCGGACTTTGTTGCAATATTTTTCCAAAGCTGCAAAAATGAATGATGATGGCTGTCACAACCAGCCATGGGATAATTGGGTCCCCGGGCACAAGAAGAGCAAAAGCACACTTGCATGCACCAGCTCCAACAGGGCGCACTTGCTCCACTTTCCCTTTCCTGCCAGGCTGCCGCATGTTGCACACCTACCCAGAATCAGCACCTGGGGTTCAAAACTGGGTCTTGTGCAACCTACTTTGGAGATCATAAAATCCTGACACTCAGGGTGCATGCAGAATTAAGCAAAGCTGTTTGCAGCCTCACAATGATGTGAGTTGCAACAATGGGGACTTGGTTCAATGCACAGCACATGATTTGGCATAATTGTTGGGAACAACACCTGTTTTGAAGAAAACGGGTGACCCCAACTCCAAACGTACACTGATCAACCTTCGTCCCTCGGCATTGCTGCTGACCACACAACCTGCAACCTTAGGATGATCTAAATGCGAAGGGGGGGGGGGGGCTCATGATAGAAACACATTTACAAAGAAAGATGTCCAATGCACATTGGACCACAAAAAAAAATGTGAGCAGTGACTGCCCAACTTTACACAGATGCAGGTGATGGTCCCAAAATTAATTCTGTTTTTGTATTCCGGTGAAAAGAGTCCATATGAAGAAAGCCCTTGAGGGCTTGAGTCACTGGTTGGTCTGAATACCAAGGCTATGTAGTTACATTGGAACATATCGTGACCATATCGCTTCAATGCTGGATGGCCACGATGGAGCCCGAATACGGTCACTCCAGTGGTGCCCACAAAGGGCAATCAAGATGTCAAAATTGAAACTGCAGGTTGTGATGGAAGGAAAAGAAAAGTTGAGGGACCGCAGCAAACCTCGATGGTCCCCAATGTGCGACTGCACTTGCACCGATGGCTGTTTGATGGCAGAACGTGGCCATCGCCCATGCAAGAAAGAGCCAATAGCATTGGCCTGAGCACCGAATCTCCACAACAAAACGAACGCAACGCATTGCCTATACACCCCAAAAGCTTGGTGTCCAGCAGATCCACTCTCCCTGCACCCCGCCTCTGGCGTCTACACATGCGGCGTTTCCGTTGCCAACGCCTCACCCACGGACAGCGGGCACACGGTGCTGGTTTCCAGGAGTTTGGCACCAGGCAATTCATGGCCAGCTGCCGATCACTTGAAAACGATGGCTCGCTGCAAGTATCTGATGAGCAACCCCCCAACCCTCCAGGATTGCTATTTCTCTTTGTGTGTTCTTTGTCCGGACAGCAAGGGCCTTCCTCAGCCTACCCCACATTGTTACCCTTGACGGAAAAGATAAAACAGAAACCGACCGAGCCATGGCCATTTGGGACACCCGACCGGGCCAGAAATTTCCGAACAGAAAGACATTTTTTCGCCTTGAAATCCAATGGGTACAAAATTCTCATGCTTTTTTGAGCAAAAATCAAGAGTACCACATGTTTTTGCGGCACGCGTGCACGCCCTGCCCTTTTCAACGTTTTTTTTCCACCCCAGCCCGGCCAGGGAGGGAAAGAGCCCTTGCACCCGCGCCCCTTCCCCCCCCCCCCCTTGCAAGAACAACAGTGATGGCACTGAAATTGACAGAAGCAACACCTCCCGCTGTTCGGACAGGGGCGGTGTTTGCTCGCACCCCGAGAAGCCACAGGCCAAGGCACTACCGCGGGGCCCAGTCCATGTGCGATGACCTGCGCGCCCAGACAACCGGACGTGTGTGGCAATGAGTGGCAGGACAGTCATTGGCAGTCCCAAATACCATCCCCCAGCCCCAAATCACAAAAAAAAGGCGTGGTCTTCAGGGACCATCAGAAATTGGAACCGCGAAATGTCCGCTGGCTTGCCACACCATCGGGCGGGCACGAGGGTCGTAGGTTCGGCCAGCCCCAAGCGGTGGGGCCACACTTTGTGGTGGTCCGGGGTCCCCACGACCTTCTTGTGGCCGTCCGCAAACTCATCCACCGTCGCGCAGCTAAAAAAAAAAAGTGACGCGCAACTTCCGGCGCGTCCGGGCACAAGAAGTGACGCGCCAAACAGGTGCCTCAAGGGTAGTGAACTTGGAGGGGACGGTGTTGATGCCCATGGACTTGGCCGGTTCCACGGTTCCGGGGGCTGCGGAGGCCGCCCCTCGTGGTGCGCTGACACGGGCATTGGGGTGTGGGATGGATGTGCACAGGATGCGGCCCAACTGCCGGGGCAAGAGGATCGAAACAGGTTCTCCAACCGCCGACAGGCGGTTGGATGAGGCGGGAGGGGGGGGGGGGACGGGAGGAGGGCCCTCGAACGACCATTGCAGACACACCCTCCCCGACGCCATGCGGCACGGCCCAAACCTCATCCACCGGCTCGGGTGGTGCAAGCCGTACTGTGCCGCGCGTGTGTGCGTGTATGGGGGGGGGGGGGGGGGGGTGATGTATTAGAGGAGAGGAGGGGGGGGGGGGGTGCCACAAAAGGCCTGACCAGATTTCGTTTTATCCCCCTGCCCCCCTCCCCCCCCCTCCCCCCCGCGCGGCATGGCCCGTCCGTCCCCCCCGGCATCAGTGGACGGGGACCCACCTGCCGCCGCACCGCCCGCGCGGGGCCGGACTGCCGCGCGTGCGCAGGCCGCGCTCCGGTACATCGCACCGGACGCGCGCCGAGGGGGAGGCGCGCGCCCTGCCCCACCGCCCCCCCCCCCGCGCCGCTGATCCGCAGGGGATGTGACCGGGGCGGTCTTGGGGGGGGGGGGGGGGGGGACAGACGCGGGGGCGTCCGGCCGCCACAGCCCCGTCCCTCGGGGCACGAGGGGGCGCAGCCGTGTCTCTGCAGGCGCCCCCTTTGGGGCGCTCCTTCACGAGAAGACCCAACGAAGCGGGCGGGGGAAGGAGCGCCCCGGTCCAGCGTGCCCATGACCCTTCGACCGCCAGGGGGGCCCATCGCCGGGAATCGAACCGGCGAACCACGAATTCGAGACCCATGCGCATGCCCCCGGGTCGTCCGCCGGGAGGGGGGGGGTGGGGGGGGGGGGGACCTAATTAAAAAACAGACAAATGCAAACCAGAGGTAATGCACTCCACAGTCAGGCATAAGTGCATCTTTATTCTCTATGCCAAACCTGGTTGAACCTCAAGACACACACTGTGTCTGAAACAGAAAACAGAACATCATGTCTGACTACATTAGTCAGACAATCACAGTCAGTAGCTGTCAGTCAGAGGCGGGGGGGGGGGGGGTTGGTATGACGCCTTTGGTGTGTCGTGGTCTGCAGCGGGCGGCGCCAATTGGCCGATCGCCATTCGCTGCCGGACCCTTTCCCTCCATCGGCGGTGGTGCCCATCGGAAAAAGGGGGGGGAGGGGGGGGGGGGGCGGAGACCTTCGACGGGCGTACAACAAACGCAGGCCCGGGTACTGGGCCGCGGCCCTGCCCACGGCCACGGTCACAGCGATCTGTGGTGCTGGGGGGAAGGAAAAAGGCCGCGCTCCAGCCAACACGTAAAGTTCAGGAGGCGCTCCCTGACCGCACACTCCCCACGGGCCAGCGCCAACCGCCAACCGCCGGCGGCAGATGGTCGGCGGACCGCCCACCGCCGGCCCGGCACCCGCCGCGGTGATGTTGCAAGGCAACACCGGCGCAGACCATCCGAATGCCCCGTGCGATGCAGCGCTTCGGACTGCCCGTGGGCCGGTGAATAGGCTGGTAGACGGTCGGGCGTGACGACCTAATTCTCTGGGACAAGGAGCGGCGGGTCGAGGGGGAACGGGAGGGGGGGGGGGGGGGGGATGCAGCCGCCTGCCACCGCAGGAGGGGGGTGCGGAGGGACAGGGCAGGGGACTGGCGCAGCCTGGTGCGCCTGCCAGGGATGTATTGGAAAGGGGGGGGGGGGGCACCCCCCCCCCTCCAGGGCGCCCAGCCTGTGCCCAGCCACTGTCCCCCTGACGCCAAGTGCCAGCCTCAATGGCATTTGTAACCGACAGTAACCGCCCCCAACCGCTTTGGCAACCCCCTCCAACCGCCTGCCTAACCGCCTCTGCGGTCCCTTCCCTTCCAATGCATCCCTGCTGCCTGCCACCGCCGGGAGGTCAGCAGATGGCAGTGCCGGGCCACCGGGCGCCAGGGGGTCATGCGGTGGACGTTGGGGGCACCGGCACGGCCACGGCGTTGGTGGGCGTGATGCGCTTCCGGGGGACCAGCACCTGCAGACGTGCGCAGGGAAATGGGTTGGTTTTGTGGGGGTGCGGGACGGTCCGGGCGGTGGAGGGGCACTGTGGGGGTTGGGTAAGGGGCAGGGCGTCTCTTGAGCCGGGGGCGGAAGGGGTTTGGGGGCCCAAAAGTCTGTGTACCAATAATGGCCCAACAAGATTTTCCCAACGGTGCATTTCGTTGTTTCGCACGAGGGTCCCTTTGATCGGGGGGGGGGGGGGAGGGGGTTGGCGCAAGGCCTCGGTATCTGATTGTTTGCCTTTGGCGGCGCCCATTGGCCTCTCGCCACTGCACATTCTGACCCTCTGTGGGCCCGAACGTGTTTTGGTTGTGTCAACGGAGCCCCCGGATGACTTGTCCTGTTTGACTACTCCGGGGGTCGGTTGTCCCGGAGACGGGGCTGTTGCCCGTGCCGTTGACCAGGGGCATCCGGATGCACCCTCCGAGTCCATGCGGAGGTTTGCCGACTCCAGCACTGACGCGTGCGCACTGGTGTGGGGGGGGGGGGGGTCTTAGAAAAGAGGGGGGGGGCTTGGACCCAAAAAGATATGCACCAAAAATGGCCCGATCAGATTGTGCCCGATTGTCAATTTTGTTTTTTTCCGACGAGGGTCCCTTTGGTTGTCTACGCCCAACCCGGTTCACCCTCCAGACACACACACACACACACACACGGTGTCTCAAACAGAAAACGGAACATGTCTGACTACAATTAGACGGACAGTCACAGTCCAAGGCACTGGGGGCGGGGGGAGTATTGTTCCCCGGGCCGGTATGTCACCCCCTCCCTTTTGTGTGACCTGCAATCCCCAACCCAATGAGCGAATTTGCAGCCTCTGCATCAGGGGGTGCCGTAATGAAAAAGAAAAAAAAAACTCGGAGTGTCCAATACGCCCTACGATGGCGGCCGGTGGGTAACCGCTGGCGGCCGGTGGGTAACCGATGGCGGTTGGTGTGTAACCGATGGCGGTTGGTGGGTAACCGCTGGCGGCCGGTGGGTAACCGATGGCGGTTGGTGTGTAACCGATGGCGGTTGGTGGGTAACCGATGGCGGTTGGTGGGTAGCCACCAAACATCAGAGAGTGGATGCCATAGTATAAAAAAAAAAAAGGGTGAGTATCCTTATGGCACCCCCTGCTCTGCGTCGCTCATGTTCGTGGTCGGGGATGCGTTCAACGCGCACCGCTTGGGTGCGGCGCTCCTTGACCGCCAGTGGGGTCGGATGGTGCGCCCCCCTTGTGGCTCTCCTCATCCCACCGCCTCGCCCCTTCGGCTCAGGAAGTGCACCAGCGACCGCCTTGGCCACCACTTTTGAAACCAGCCTCGAGCCCAGCAATACGGACAGGGAAGGGGAGGGGGTTGCCCCCAGAGGCTCCGTAAGTAGACCATTTCCTGCTGACAGCTCCCGAGAGTGCGTACACCCCGACTTGCCTACCGGCCGACCTACTGAGCCCCAAAGGCAACCCATCAGACCCTCAGAGACAACATTCTCCTGTTTGCTCCCACCGTCGCCGATATTTTTATTTCTGTCCTTTGCCGCGTTTACAGTGAAAGGGTCGAGCATTTCAAACGGTTGGTTGGGCAGCTCCTTTAGCGGACAAACGGTTACCCTCCAACCGCCGTCGGGGACCCTCCACCCGCCGTCAGTTACCCCCCAAACGCGGTCGGTTGCCCTTCCAGTACTCTCCATTGTGTTTGGGGGGGCAGGGAGGGTACAGTTCACACCTAAATGGGGGTGTGGCATCCCTGAGTACCCCGGACCAGCAACGCCCCCATCCACCGCCCCACACACCCCCACACTCCGCACTCACAACCCCCCCCCCCCCCCCCCGCACACACCCACACACGCACACACATACCGCCGGGGCTCTGGCAGGGGCCGCCACCTCCGCGGCGGCAGCGGCGGCCGGCTGCTGCCCCGCGGCCGCGGCCGCGGCCTCGGGCGTCTCCGTCGAGGCATCCGCCGGCCCCGCCCCCCCGGCCGCCCCCTCCGTCGCGGGTGCGGTCGGGGCCGGGCCCGGGGCATGGGGCCCGTTGGGCGCGTCCTGCGGGGCCGCCTCCCCGGCGCACTTGGGCTTCTTGAGGTCGGGCTCCGGGGGGTCCTCCAGCGTCCGCTTGAGGGGGGGCGGGGCGCCGGGGGCGGGCGCGGGGGCGTGGCCGTTGGGGAGGGGCTGCAGGGCCGGGCGGCCGGGGGCGGCGGCCCGCGCCCTCTTGCACAGGTCGGGGGACGGCTCTCGGGGCCGCTTGGTCGCCGACCTGCAGAGGCGGTGCGGGGCCATGGGGGGGGGGGGGGGGGGGCTGCAGGGGGCACCGTCCTCGTTTGCTGTGTGTCCACATGACGCCATCTCCATTCAATGCGTCTTGGGTACCGGAGTCTGCAAGTCCCCAAGTCCCTTTGGAAACTGGGGGGCACGGAAAAATGGAGGGAAATGGGGGGAAATGGAGGAACATGGGGGGCAAATGGGGGAAATGGAGACAAGCAGGGGCAAATGAGGGCAAATTGGGGGGGGGATAAGGGGAAATGGAGGAAAAGGGGGGGGAAATGGGGGGGAAATGGGGGGGAAATGGGGGGGGAATGGGGGGGAAATGGAGGGAAATGGGGGGGAAATGGGGGGAAATGGGGGGAAATGGGGGAAATGGAGGGAAATGGGGGGGAAATGGAGGGAAATGGGGGGGAAATGGGGGGGAAATGGAGGGAAATGGGGGGAAATGGAGGGGAAGGAGGGAAATGAGGGGGGCAAGGTGGGGCATTGGAGAAAAATGAACACCCGAGAGGACAATGACCCAACTTACCCCAATCCCATTTCCCCCCATGGCTCCGGAGGCCGCAGACCTTCCCATTCGCCCCCTCTACAACACCCGGTATCCGGTATGCGGGTGGGAAAATGGGGGGCATCGAAAGTATCCGCGGGTGCACAACAAGTTCACAACCTCGGGTCCCCGGGAGGCGTGCTCCCTCGTTCATGTGCACATGACGTCATGCGTTGGTCTGCACCGACATGACAACACCCTCATGGGTTTGTGCCCGCATGGCGTCATCCTCAGTTGCTCTGAGTCCCCGTGACGTCACGCTCATCTGAATGTGCCGAGCGTTGGGTTGCAGGAGTCCTGAACCGAGCACTTTTCCAACAAAAAAATTTCCCAACAAAAAATTTTTCCCAAAAAAAAACTTTTCCAACAAAAATTTTTCTAACAACAAATTCTTCCAAAAAAATTTTTCCAACACCAAATCCAACAACAAATTCTTCCAAAAAAAATTTTCTAACGACAAATTCTTCCAACAAAAAAAATTTCTGACAACAAATTCCTCCAACAAAAAATTTTCCGACAAAATTTTTTCCAAAAAAAATTTTGTGTACGAAAAAATAGTTTTTTTTGGAAACTTTTCTTGGAAAAGACTGTCATACACGGTGCTGGACAGCCTTGCACAGCCGCCCTTCAAGAGGAGCCCCTGTCCCCCTTTCGCCCCCTGTGCTGCCCTTCTGTCGTGCAATCCACCCGCCACCGCGAAAGTGCCCGGAGTCCAGTAGAGTCCCCTGTTTGCCCCGGTTTCGGGGGCTGCCCACATCTGGAGAACCCTCCGAGCCCCAACGCCTTCCTCCTGATGCACCGCACATCCCCACGGCACACGGCCCCCACGCCCGCGCACACCGTCCCCCGGCTGCGTCTTTGGGGTCGTCGGCGGGGGGCTCCGGGTCGGCCTTGGGGCTCACCGAGGCGGCGGGTGAGGGGCTTGTGAAGAGGGTGCGGATGTCGTTCTTGTTGGACTGAGAGCAGTGGGGGATGCGGCGGAGACCGGGTCCGTGTGCGCGGGCGGCAACGGGCAGGAGGAGACGTGCGTGCGTGCGTGCGTGCGCGCGTGCGGTGCTGGCAGGGCGGGGCGCAGTGCGTGCGTGTGGGCGATGGTTGCGGGCGGTGGGCGCGGGTCGTGGGCGCGGGCGGTGGGGGCTGGCAGTGAGCGTGTGCGTGTGCGCGTGCGCGCGCATGTGTGTGTGTGTGTGTGTGGGGGGGGGGGCATGCGTGTGTGCATGTGCGCGTGCGGGTGCTTGTGTGTGTGCATGTGCGCGTGCGCGCGCATGTGTGTGTGTGTGTGTGCGTGTGGCGTCTCGTTCTTTTTCGACCGAACGACGTCAAGGACTGCCCTGCAGCTCCGGAGGAGTTCCCGTGCCTCACCGCTTTGCTGCGTGTTGCGGTGGTCTGCCGCGGGTCCCGTCGTGTGCGCGCGCGTCCGGGGCCAGGCAGGGGCTGCGGGCAGGTCAGGGCGCGATGCCCTGTCCTCTCCGTGGCCCCAGGGGGGGGGGGGTGAGGGGTGAGGGGCAGACCCCGCGCCTCCCGGCCCCTGATCACTCACAGCACACGACCTGCGCCGTGCCTGGGGACCGGGCGGTGGCAAGGGCATCGGGGGCGGAGAGGGGGGGGGGGGGGGGAATGGTCTGGTACGGTGGTGCCCGGACCGGCTGGGGCAGGGTACGGCGAGGCCTAATCCCCTTCGACGGTCAAGATGGACCCGTCTTTCGCCCTCCCGCACTGGGCACCTGCCCGAGGCTGATAGCAGCACAATGGGACGTAGACCACACTCTCGTCTGTCGTGTGCGTGTGGGGGGGTTTGGGGGGGTTGGGTTGGGTTGGGTCAAGGCCTCATCCGGACCTCCGGGACCACGGACATCGCCCTTCCGGCGGGTTCACGGTTGTCCGGTCTCAAGGCCTACCGGACTGATGACCGCCCCCGTACCCCGCGGTGGCACACGCGGGAGGGAGATGCCGCCGGGGCCGGGCGGCGGTGCAACTGTGGGTTTGGGGGGGGGGGGGGGGGTTGCACACCCCCATCCCTTGGGCACACACAGACCTTGGGGGTCAGTTTGTTGACGCCGCGGTCCGCAGATAGCGGGGCACTGCCGTCCGGTCTTCCATCGGCTCTGCCTGACGCCGCCCCGTCGGACGCACCGCGCTGGGGCGTGTGATCCTCCGGCAAGGGCTTGAGATCCGGGGCCTGTGAATGGCAGGGGTCCACGGCCCCCTGCACCACCACCACCACCACCACCACGCGCACACTCAACCAGCCAAACACCAGCACCACACAATGCATTGCGACACAACACAACACAACGCAACGCAACACAACACAACACAACACAACACAACACAACACAACACAACACAACGCAACACATCACAACACAACACAACACAACGCAACACGGCACGGCACGGCACAGCACAGCACAGCACAGCACAGCACAGCACAGCACAGCACCGCCAATTTCAAGTCCGTCCGTGATGGCAGAAAAAAGGGGGAGAGGCTCCGGTACAATTCCCCAGAAAGTGACTGTCAGGACAACAGTTGCCCCTCCCAGGCACAGGGATGCACTTGCATTCGCCTTTTCAAGTCCTGGACGCTAGTGCGATTGAGGGGATCAGGGGGTTAGCGGGTGAGAGCTCATCTATATATATACAACTGTATACAGATATATAAGGCCCTTACCCCCCCCCCCGCCCCCCCCAGCGTATCGCGGCGCGACGGAAGGACCTGGGCCTCCGTCCTATGTGGGATCCTCTGAGGAGCGACCCTGCCCAGACCTCGGGCTGTGCGCTCCCCCATCCGCGCCCGCAAGTGCAGGTGCGGCTGTGGGGGGTTGGGCGCCCCCCCCTCCCGATGACTGCACTTGCCGAGTGAAGCCCAGGCTCAAGAGCCCCCCCCCGCGGGGCGGCAGACGGGCTGCCGCACCCCTGCGCTGCGGGGGGCGCCCCCACTTAAAGAGAGGAGGCAGAGGACCATCAGCTCCGCGCCGTTCACTTAGTCCGGGCCGGCTCACGTGGGGGCTCTCTATTAGAGCAACCTCCGATGCCTTCCAACAAAAATACACCCGGACGAGGGAGGAGGAGGAGAGGGGGGTGCGCCATCAAGGCTGAAGGAGGAGGCCGGTTGGTACCTCCGGGTGTGCGTACGTGTGCACCGTTTGAGGGGGGCATCTGCCGCGCGTGGAGGGGGGTTGGCCTACCCAGCGGGTTGAGGGGAACAGTTGTCCCGCTCCTCACAAGTGCTGGTTGGAGGGTAACCGACGGCGATTGGAGGTCGACGGTTTTCAACAAAAAAAAGGGGGGGGAGACACATAAGACGTTGAAAGAAAACGCCCGGCAGTGAGCATCACTCCGGTTCTCCATTTGTGCCTGTTGGTTGGTTGGCAGCACCTACTGCCCTCTCGCCACTGTGTCTGGGTCTTGAGCCGGGGGGGGGGGGGGGCAGTCTACGTCGCGAAGTAAGAGAGGCCCCAGCGTTGATTCCCTTATGCCAACCCCCCCCCCCCCGGCAGGGGTCGGACATGCGCTACGACAACCAAGCACCAACGGTCCCCAAGACAATTTTGGCTCGCTGCGGCACGCTGCGGCATGGTGCGGCATGCTGCGGCACGCTGCGGCATGCTGCGGCACGCTGCGGCACGCTGCAGCACGCTGCGGCACGCTGCGGCGCGCTGCGGCACGCTGTGGCATGCTGCGGCAGGCTGCGGAGCGCCGCGGCGCGCTGCAACACGCCGCAGCATGCTGCGGCAGGCTGCGGAGCGCCGCGGCGCGCTGCAACACGCCGCGGCATGCTGCGGCACGCTGCGGCATGCTGCGGCACGCTGCGGCATGCCACGGCATGCCGCGGCCCGCTGCGGGGCGCTGCGGCACGCCGCGGCACGCTGAGGCATGCTGCGGCATGCCGCGGCACGCTGCGGCACGCTGCGGTTCGCTGCGGCATGCCGCGGCACGCTGCGGCATGGCGCGGCACGCTGCGGCACGCTGCAACACGCCGTGGCATGCCGCGGCGTGCGGCGGCACGCCGCGGAATGCTGCGGCATGCTGCGGCATGCTGCGGCACGCTGCGGCATGCTGCGGCACGCTGCGGCACGCTGCGGCATGCTGCGGCACGCTGCGGCACGCTGCGGCACGCTGCGGCATGCCGCGGCACGCTGCGGCACGCTGCGGCAGGCTGCAGCACGCCGCGGCACGCTGCGGTTCGCTGCGGCACGCTGCGGCACGCTGCGGCATGCTGCGGTACGCTGCGGCATGGCGCGGCACGCTGCGGCACGCTGCAACACGCCGCGGCGTGCCGTGGCACGCCGCGGCGTGCGGCGGCATGCTGCGGCACGCCGCGGCATGCTGTGGCACGCCGCGGCATGCCGCGGCACGCTGCGGCACGCTGCGGCACGCTGCGGCATGCTGCGGCACGCCGCGGCATGCTGCGGCACGCTGTGGCACGCTGCGGCATGCTGCGGCACGCTGCGGCACGCCGCGTGATGCTGCGGCATGCCGCGGCACGCTGCGGCATGCCGCGGCACGCTGCGGCATGCCGCGGCATGCTGTGGCACGCTGCGGCATGCTGCGGCATGCTGCGGCATGCTGCGGAATCCTGCGGCATGCTGCGGCACGCCGCGGCACGCTGCGGCATGCTGCAGCATGCTGCGGCACGCTGCGGCATGCTGCAGCACGCTGCGGCACGCCGCGGCGCGCTGCAACACGCCGCGGCATGCTGTGGCATGCCGCGGCACGCTGCGGCATGCTGCGGCACGCCGCGGCACGCTGCGGCACGCTGCGGCATGCTGCGGCACGCTGCGGCACGCTGCGGCACGCTGCGGCGCGCTGCGGCACGCTGTGGCATGCTGCGGCAGGCTGCGGAGCGCCGCGGCGGGCTGCAACACGCCGCGGCATGCTGCGGCATGCTGCGGCATGCCGCGGCCCGCTGCGGGGCGCTGCGGCACGCCGCGGCACGCTGAGGCATGCTGCGGCATGCTGCGGCATGCCGCGGCACGCTGCGGCACGCTGCGGTTCGCTGCGGCACGCTGCGGCACGCTGCGGCACGCTGCGGCATGGTGCGGCACGCTGCGGCACGCTGCAACACGCCGTGGCATGCCGCGGCACGCCGCGGAATGCTGCGGCACGCTGCGGCACGCTGCGGCATGCTGCGGCACGCTGCGGCAC
This sequence comes from Eutreptiella sp. 'Long Island Sound 2002', assembly GCA_964036045.1. Classification (NCBI taxonomy): domain Eukaryota; phylum Euglenozoa; class Euglenophyceae; order Eutreptiales; family Eutreptiaceae; genus Eutreptiella; species Eutreptiella sp. 'Long Island Sound 2002'. Next base: position 19,830,648 of record OZ038404.1, on the reverse strand, counting down.
GCTGCGGCACGCCGCGGCATGCCGCGGCACGCTGCGGCACGCTGCGGCAGGCTGCGGCACGCTGCGGCACGCTGCGGCACGCTGCGGTTCGCTGCGGCACGCTGCGGCACGCTGCGGCATGCTGCGGCACGCTGCGGCATGGCGCGGCACGCTGCGGCACGCTGCAACACGCCGCGGTGTGCCGTGGCACGCCGCGGCGTGCGGCGGCACGCTGCGGCACGCCGCGGGATGCTGCGGCATGCTGTGGCACGCTGCGGCACGCCGCGGCATGCCGCGGCATGCTGCGGCATGCTGCGGCACGCTGCGGCACGCTGCGGCATGCTGCGGCACGCTGCGGCACGCTGCGGCATGCTGCGGCACGCCGCGGCATGCCGCGGCACGCTGTGGCACGCTGCGGCATGCCGCGGCACGCTGCGGCACGCCGCGTGATGCTGCGGCATGCCGCGGCACGCTGCGGCACGCCGCGGCATGCTGCGGCATAGTGCGGCATGCTGCGGAATCCTGCGGCATGCTGCGGCACGCCGCGGCATGCTGCGGTTCGCTGCGGCACGCTGCGGCATGCCGCGGCACGCTGCGGCATGGCGCGGCACGCTGCGGCACGCTGCAACACGCCGTGGCATGCCGCGGCACGCCGCGGAATGCCGCGGCACGCTGCGGCACGCTGCGGCACGCTGCGGCATGCTGCGGCACGCTGCGGCACGCTGCGGCATGCCGCGGCACGCTGCGGCACGCTGCGGCAGGCTGCGGCAGGCTGCGGCACGCTGCGGCACGCTGCGGTTCGCTGCGGCACGCTGCGGCACGCTGCGGCATGCTGCGGCACGCTGCGGCATGGCGCGGCACGCTGCGGCACGCTGCAACACGCCGCGGCGTGCCGTGGCACGCCGCGGCGTGCAGCGGCACGCTGCGGCACGCCGCGGGATGCTGCGGCATGCTGTGGCACGCTGCGGCACGCCGCGGCATGCTGCGGCATGCTGCGGCACGCTGCGGCATGCTGCGGCACGCTGCGGCACGCTGCGGCATGCTGCGGCACGCCGCGGCATGCTGCGGCACGCTGTGGCATTCTGCGGCATGCTGCGGCACGCTGCGGCACGCCGCGTGATGCTGCGGCATGCTGCGGCACGCTGCGGCATGGCGCGGCACGCTGCGGCACGCTGCAACACGCCGCGGCGTGCCGTGGCACGCCGCGGCGTGCAGCGGCACGCTGCGGCACGCCGCGGGATGCTGCGGCATGCTGTGGCACGCCGCGGCATGCTGCGGCATGCTGCGGCACGCTGCGGCATGCTGCGGCACGCTGCGGCACGCTGCGGCATGCTGCGGCACGCCGCGGCATGCTGCGGCACGCTGTGGCATTCTGCGGCATGCTGCGGCACGCTGCGGCACGCCGCGTGATGCTGCGGCATGCCGCGGCACGCCGCGGCACGCTGCGGCACGCCGCGGCATGCTGCGGCATGCTGCGGCATGCCGCGGAATCCTGCGGCATGCTGCGGCACGCCGCGGCACGCTGCGGCATGCTGCGGCATGCCGCGGCACGCTGCGGCATGCTGCAGCACGCTGCGGCACGCTGCGGCACGCCGCGGCGCGCTGCAACACGCCGCGGCATGCTGTGGCATGCCGCGGCACGCTGCGGCATGCTGCGGCACGCCGCGGCATGCTGCGGCACGCTGCGGCACGCTGTGGCATGCTGCGGCACGCTGCGGCATGCCGCGGCATGCTGCGGCACGCGGCGGCACGCGGCGGCATGCCGCGGCACGCTGCGGCACGCTGCGGCATGCTGCGGCACGCTGCGGCACGCTGCGGCATGCTGCGGCACGCTGCGGCACGCTGCGGCATGCTGCGGCATGCTGCGGCATGCTTCAAGCTGTTCGTCAAGGGTACCTCCTGTGATCCCTCGGTTGTTTGAGTATCCTCAGGACTTGACATGTCAAAACAACACCAAAAAAGCGAAGATCTGTGCAACAATAGAGAGGAACTGACAGGCAAAAATTTGCCCTTTCCGGGAATGGAACCCACAACCCTCCAAACTGGGGCCTGGTACATAGACCACTGAGCTACCACTCAGTTCTGAGATGCTTGTGCAACAAAGGGTTCAGAGGTTTGACATGTTATGAAAAAAAAGTCCGCCATGTGAAAATTTTGGCTCGCTGCGGCATGCTGCGGCATGCTTCAAAACCCCCACCAACAGCTCCCAGAATCTGGCGCTGCGGCATGCTGCGGCATGCTGCTGCCGTTGGTGCTTGACCACAACTACGGGTATGCCACGCGAACGACCCCAAAAAAGGGGGGGTATACAACGCCCGCGCCTGCGCTTGATCCAACAACCTCTCTTCGAGGTTGATTTGTGATTGGCTCAACGCCCGGAGGAAAATTTGGCCCAATCACTTTGGAGGGGGGGGGGGGGGTTGGCACAAGGCCTCGGTATCTGATTGTTTGCCTTTGGCGGGGGGCGGGGGTGCCCCACCCCCCCAAAGGTGCCGAGTTGTTAACAGGAGTGGGGTACGAGGGGGGCGCAGCAGGGGAGAGGGTGCACGACGCACGTGTTCGGCCAAAACGTCGGCGGCGACAATCCACCGCTGCTTCACTTTGTCGTAGCTGCAGATCTCACGCAGGCGCTTCCTGGTCTGGGCCTTGGAGCACTCGCCCGGGTACTGCTCCAGGAATTGGCTGATGGCCGTGTCGAGGCGTGACACCCCATGGGCCAGGGTGATGAGGTTACGCATGTGCCGGTCCTGCACGACCTGAACGGCGGCGTGGGGGGGGGGGGGGGGGGCACTGGGGACAGGCTACCGCAAGGCCCCCGGCCTTAACCACGAGGGGGGGGGGGGGGGGCAGGGATGCATTGGAAAGGGGGGAGGTTACCCCCCTCCCCCCCTCCAGAGCGCACAGCCTGTGCCCAGCGACTGTCTCCCTGACGGCAAGTGCCAGTTTCAATGGTACTTGTAACCGACAGTAACCGCCCCCAACCGCTTTGGCAACCTCCTCCAACCGCCTGCCTAACCGCCTCTGGGGCCCACCCACCACAGATTCTTGGGAAACCCGGCAGTCCCAGCAATGCCCCACCCCCTCCCACCCCCACGGGGGGCGGCTGTTGGACACCCACCCACCCACAAGTCTCCGCCGGAGGCCGCCGGATGTGCTGCCAGTTGCCTGGCGGTAGCAGACACAGTCCGCGCCGGAGCCCGGCACCAACTCTGGAGGGGGGAGGGGGTTTCTGGGACCCAACATTGTGCGCACCAAAGATGGCCCCAATCAATTGTCCCTCTGGTAAATATCATTGTTCCCCGGGTCAGGGGGGGGGGTGCAGGGTTTTGTTAACCCCCGGGCGGGGGCTGTGACCTGAGAGACTCACCCAAAACAGATTCTTAGAAGACTCAGGGACCCAGAAATCCCCCACCCCCACGGGGGAGGGGGGGGGGGGCTCGCATGACGCCCGGTGGTGGTGCTGTCTGCGGCGGGCGGCGCCCATGGGCCTCCCGCCACTTCCCCTCGCCCTATCCCTTGAACCCCCTCCCTCCGCAGGCGGGGGTGCCCCTCGGCCTCTCACCCCCTCGCCCCCCCCCCCTCCCCCTCTGCCTGGCCTACCCTCACCCCCCCCACACCCCCTTTCCCTTTCCCTCGGGAGGTTGTGCCATCGAAGCCCTCGGACTGTCCCTGTTCCACTGCCCCGTGTCGGGTCCACACGGAGCAGCGGGACGGAGGGCTGTTGGACACCCACCCACCCACCCACCCACCCACCCACCCACCCACCCGCTCAGCAGTAGAAAAGGGCACAGTTTTTCTCTGCCTTGCCTTTGGCGCCAACCCACCCACCCCCCAAAACTTCCCACCCCCCCATCCCCCGTACGGTAGGACACCCAAAAAGATAAACCCGAGCCCTGGTACAAGCCTCCCACCAACCTGCACCCCCGGACGTTGCCCGGGAGCACCTTGTCCTACAGACATCCCGTGTGCCAAACACACACGCACTCTCTCGCAGTGTGCCTTTCCACTGCCTTGCTCCCCCACCATGTGCCCACCACCACCACCACCACCACCACCACCGGCTGACCCATGCAAAACAAAGGACGTCCGGCCCTCGCAGGCCCTACCATATCCTCACGCTCGTACACCCGCTACATGAGCCGGTACCCGCTGGCCGGCGCGCTCAAGTGGCACAAGGCTGGCACAAAAAAGTGCTGAGTTGTTGAGTGGAGCTCTGCACGGGGGCCCCTTTTGCACACCACCACCAGCCCTTGTTGGGGGGGTCGGGTGGTCGGTCGGTCGGTTCTTCATTCGGTCGGTCCGTCGCTCCGTTGGTCGCTCGGTCGCTCGGTCGCTCGGTTGGTTGGTCGGTCCGCGAGCCAGCACCGCGGTGAATCTAACGAAGGTGAAACATGGCCATACCCGTGGCGGGTGAAGAATTCATTTGCGGGGGGCGGGGGTTTTTCCACCAAGAGCGAGCGACCGACCGACCGATCGACCGACCGACCGACCGACCGACCGACCGACCGACCGACCGATCGAGCGACCGACCGACCGACCGACCGAATGAACAACCGACCAACCAACCGACAGGCCGAGCAACCAACCAACCAACCAACCAACCCCCAAAAGGGTGGCTGTATTCGCGAGCAGCCCCGATCTGACTTGGGCTTGTGGCGGGCATGTCTTGCAAAACACACAGCGGGGGTTGGCAGGAAGCCTGGATGGATTGCTATCTGAAGCCGGCAGCGCCTAGTGGCCTCTCGCCGCTTACCCTTGTCCTTTCCTTGACCCCGTCCGCTCCATAGGCAGCAGTACCCATTGGCCTCTCACCACCTACTGCCCTTGATCACGCGGTCCGGCCTATCCTCACGCCCCTACACTCCTTTCCTTTTCCTTAGTCGGTTGGTGGGGGGCAGGGGGGTGTCCCATACCAAAGGGGCAGGGGGAGCAGATACTATGCCGTCTCCAAGCAAACCCCTCTTCCAAGGGCGAGTGCAGTGGGACCACCTCGTTGATGCGGATTGCCTCTTTGGAGGGAGTCCATTGGACAGGGGGGCAACAGCAACAGAGGTGCATCGCATGTCGATAAGAAGGCAGACCTTCGCTTGACTGCCTGGGGGCTTCTCTTGCTTCACGAGCTCCTTCTCCCCATTCTTGCCCACTTGCCTTGAGCTGAGCACAAAACACAACGTCAACCACCCCTTTGGAGGTGTGTGTATGTGTGTGCGTGCGTGTGTTGTGTTGGTGCATTGGACACTGAACGCCCATTTTTACGGAGGGCAGGCCCGCAAGGTGACATGGAACGCTCCTTCCACTCAGTGGACGGCCTGAGTTCACACACACACGTTGGGAACCGCGAGACAAGAACAAAGCAAGAAAAGCGGTTGAAAGAAAACTCCTCAGGAACAGCAGAGCTGTCCTAGACGTCTTTCGGTCTGTTGGTAGAGAATGAGCAAATGCAGTTCCGGACAGTGGACCTCACCATTTCCCGCGTTCAGTTCTGCACCGCGCAACAGACCATAAAAACCGCCCGCGGAGGAGCTCGTGCACTACCGTTGCCATAGCCTAGATTTATCGTGTGCTGGGTGCCACCACCCCGCCACACACACACTGAAAAACATTCAGGGCAGGGAAAGCAGGAGGGATGGATGGGGAACGGGAGTTTGCGCAGCGTGGTGCAGCGGCCGTACAGCCGGCTGCCGCCCTGAAGACCCGAGTTCGAGTCCTCTTCCGCAGGCAAGCGGAAGAGGAATACGAGGAAGAGATGCGCCACCCGGCGGACGCCGGTAGCAGTGACGGGGCGCGCTGCTGCAGGTGTGCCGTGCCTGGTGCCTCGTTTTTGTGTATTCCCCAGTCATACAAACAACGAGAAACATTCAGGGCAGGGGAGGCAGGAGGGATCGTGGGACCGGAGTTTGGCTGGGGTTTGGGCAGCGTGGTGGAGCGGCCGTGCAGCTGGCCGCCGCCCTGAAGACCCGAGTTCGAGTCCTCTTCCGCAGGCAAGCGGAAGAGGAGTATGAGGAGGACATGCGCCACCCGGCGGACGGCGGTAGCAGTGACGGGGCGCGCCGCTGCAGGTGTGCTGTGTCTGGTGCTTCGTTTTTTATATGTCTGCCCGGGGGCCAGGGGCTGGGGTAGGGGTTGGGAAAAATGGAGGAGACACGCCACCCGTCGCACCGGCGGTACCGGTGGTGGAGCGGGATGCTGAAGGGGGCGGTGGCGGGGGCCTCACCGGCGGGCCCCTGGACGGACGGACGAACCGGGGTTCGAACCCCCGACCACGACGAGCGCCAGCCATGGCGCATACCACTAGACCGTCCATGCCTCTTACCTGTATGGGTGCAAAAATCGTATAGAGAAAATGCCGGACAGTCATTGATGTGCCCCCACAACCCACTGCATGCCACCGGGGACACGCGCATATGTACCAGGGTTGATTCCCGACAGACTTGACGTCCAGGGGCCCAGCAGACAGGGGTGTGGGGTAGTGAAGTGGAGTGGAGTAGTCACACACACACACACACACACACACACACACAAACACACACACACCCCTCCTCCCTTGGAAATGGTAGTACCAGGACGTGCCCCTGGAGGGGGTCCCTGAAGGGGGTAGTGGCGGTCGCAGGTGGTTTCCCTTGGCACCGGTGGCACGTGTGTGTGTGTGTGTGTGTGTGTGTGTGACGCCCCGGAGGGATTCAACACACGCTCAAACTGCGAGGTTCAATGGACCTAAGCTCCCACTGATCATCAGCGAAGCCATGAGTTCGAAGTTCGAGTGCCGCGCTGGCAGGCTTCACAGCCGTCACACTGATCCACAGCTTCTGGTGTGGCCGGGTGTCCAAGGGGGAGGGAGGGGGGTCCGGGGGGGGGGGGGGGGCACAAAGCCGCGGTATCTGATTGTTTGCCTTTGGCGGCGCCCATTGGCCTCTCGCCACTGCTCATTCTGACCCTCTGTGGGCCCGAACGTGTTTTGGTTGTGTCAACGGAGCCCCCGGATGACTTGTCCTGTTTGACTACTCCGGGGGTCGGCCGTCCCAGAGACAGGGCTGTTGCCCCGTGCCGTTGACCAGGTGCATCCAGGTGCACACTCCGAGTCCATGCAGGGGTTTGCTGACTCCAGCAGTGACTTGTGCGCACTGGGGTGTGCATCTGCAGGATAATTTTGCTGACAGGGGCTTCTAACAACCACAATGGGGGGGGGGGGGGGACACCAGTGGCATTTCAAATATTAAATACTAGTTGTTATTATTGGTTATTATTATTGGGTAATTATTTCAAATATGAAAGCACAGGCCTGCACTTGCCCCTCCCCGCCCCCACCACCACACACAGACCTCCCTTCCCAACCCCCTCTCAGCCCCGCACCACAAACACGCACCTGATGAGGGCCGTGATAGGGCACGGCAGCTCCTCCCTCTGCTTGACCTGCCGCATGTTGATGGCTGCGTACCGCTCGTGCGGGTGCGGCGTCAGCATCTCCCAGAATACCGCACTGACCTTGACCGGCAACACCTGCGGTGCCAGTGCGGTGGGGCACTCAGGGATGTGCTTATCCACGGATGGAGGGGGGGTGTGGGGTGTGAGGCTTTGGGCGTGTGGGTGGGGGGGAGTGAGGGTGTGGGGGTGTAGGAGTGTGGGGCTGTGGGGGTGTGGGGGTGTGGGGGTGTGGGGGTGTGGGGCTGTGGGGAAGTGAGTGTGGGGGTGTGGGGAGGGGGGCTTAAGGGTGTGAGATGTGGACCATAAAGCAACGGGCAGAGTTTCAGCTGATGCGACTCCGTGCGCGCTTGGAGTCGCACTTTTTGATTGTGGGATTCACACGTGTTCACACATTTGTAACATGGGATTCACATGAACTCACACACAACCTCACAGGTTCACATGCACAAACGCCCCCTCCGGGCAGGGGTGAGCATTGACTCCAAAGAACGTTGTTTCCTTTGTGCTGCATTGGAAGAGGCACACACAAAAGGGGCACACAACACGACAACAAACTGCAACATGGGCACACGCAGCAGGACAAGAACTCGACGGATATCACATGCGTGCACACTGGTCATTTGTGGGATTCACATGTGTTCACACATTTGTAACATGGGATTCACATGAACTTACACACAACCTCACAGGTTCACATGCGCAAACTGCCATACCAACGAAGGTTGATCTGTTGAACTCGACGGTCATCACATGTGTGCACACTTGTCATTTGTAGGATTCACATGTGTTCACACTTTTTGTTTGTGGGATGCAAAGGATTCACAAACACAAAAAAGTGGGATGCGCATTAACTGAAAGTCTGGGGGGGGGGGGATGGTCTGGCGGACCCCCCCGCCCCAGGCCAAACCACCCACACACCCAAAACCAGAAAAGTTTTCCTCTGGGGAAAGAGAAAATTTTGAATGGAGACCCAAAAACTGAGAGGCCCGTTTGAGGTACACAAACTTGCTTCTGCCCTCATTACCCCCCCCACCCCCTCCCGTAGGCCGAGCACCAAGCACCACCCTGCACCTGACCCCAGGGGGCCTGTGTGCCGCGTGCACTGGGCAGTGCAGGGCGCCCCATCCGACGAGGGGGCGTCGCACGCACCACCGCCACACGGCTACGTCACACAGCGGGCGCCGAATTGCATTGCACACAACATCGGAAACGGTGATGATTGACCCCCGTGTGACATTCCGTCCGGTTGTCGTTTCTTTACGGGGCCCTGGACAGTCACCCGGTTGTCCCTTCGCATGTTGCGTCGGGTCGCTGCGTTCTGTCGGCCGCTGCGGCCGGTGCTCCGGCTGGTGTCGTTTCCGCGTTCGCGGAGCCCAGTGGTCGGTGTGCCGGGGCTGTGCTGGATGTGGCGGGATGTGCCGTTTGCGCGTCAGCGGCGCCCAATAGTTGGCCCCCCCTCCCGTAGGCCACACACTAAGCACAGCCCTGAGCCAGTGTGGCACTGCACGTCCCTGTGGACGCATGACGCAACAACCCCCCCCGCCAGAGGGGAAAGCTCCTGGTCACCCGCCGCACACGGATGCATTCGACTGGAAGGGGCCTCAGAGGCGGTTAGAAAGGCGGTTGGAGGAGGTTGCCAAAGCGGTCGTGGGGCGGTGACTGTCGGTTGCAAATGCCATTGAGACACCAGCTGGGCATTGGCTGGCCGCCCCGGCGGAGGGGGGGCTCCCCCCCTTTCAATCCATCCCCGCCCCCGCCCCAGGCGCACAGCCCAGGGGCAGAGGGTACAGCCACCATCTGTGTGCACATGAATGTCCCGAGGGTAGGGCCGCGCTTGAAGGCAGGGGGGGGGGGGGTGGCACGAGGCCATGGTGCTGGTTTGTTTGCTGTTGGCGGCGCCTGTTGGCCTCTGGCCACTGTACATTCCGACCCTCTGTGGGTCCGGACGTGGTTCGGTGGTGTGAGGGCGGGGGAGGGGGTGGCGATAAAGGCTCAGTGGGTTGGCCGGTGGGTGGTTCCGGGGGGACGCACTGGTTTGGGGGGGTTTCCGAAGAAAATCGTTTGCATTGCCTGTCCCAGGCCCTTGGGGAGAAGCGTTTTGGGGTGGGCGAGGGCGGGACAGTCGTCCCTCTGCGCTCAGGTGCTGTGCCTGCCCCTGGGCGTCCCTCCCACGCCGACGCTTCACAGTCAGTCACTCGCAAGACCGTGAAGTTGGAAGGCGCCCACCCCAACATCTGATGACGTGGGAAATGTAACACAAGGGCCGGGGGGGGGGGAGGGGCTGCACATCCCCCAGGGGTTTTGGTTTAAAGGGGGGCATCCCCCCCCCCAAAACAAAAAACAGTCCCTCCCGGTCACGCATATCCTTCCAACTCCTGGCTGCCTCCTGCCCCCCCAACCGCTTCCCCAACAGTGGCCAGCCACTTAGTTTTGTTCTTGAAAAGTTTTTGGGACATTTTTTTGGACATTTTTGAAATTTTTTTGAAATTTTTTTGAAATTTTTTTCACGTTTTTTTTGAAATTTGGAAACTGATTGTGTGAGCGCTTGCCGCACTCCACTGTGCCCCCCCCCCCCCCTCTCCTTCAAGCACAGCCCCCCCCCCTCCTTTAAGCACAGGGCCGAGGAGGGAAAGCTCCGTGCCCCTGGGCAGCTGCCAAGGCAAAGACCGGTAACTGCGTGGGCCGGTGCCCTGCACACAAGCCGGCCTCCCTCCCGCTCAAGCGCATCCCTTGCCCCCTCCCCCCCCCACTGGCCCAGTGCAGACGGATCCTCCAGAGCACCGATGGCGGTCCACAGAGCCATCCCCCCACACCCCCGCACCCGCCACAACACCTGCAGCCTCTCCCACGCCGCTCCCCCACGCCACACACACCCCGAAATGCTGCCGGGGCCGGCGCCGGCGCAGCTTCTTGCCTTTGGGGGCCTCCTCGCCCTCTCCGTTGGTGTCGGCGGTCGACTTGCGCCCGTCCGCTGGGGCCTTGTCGGAGTCTTCATCGTTGTCACTGGGGAAAAGCCCTGTAGCACACCGCCCAATTGCACGGCCACTGGCAATACAAAATAACATAATATAATAATACTACAATATAATGAAATGATACAATAATAATATGACATGATAATATGCTATGATCATGTAATATCATATACTACAATATAATAATACCATAACATAATAACATAAGAGAACAATATAATACTATCATATAATAATAATGTAATATAATGGTATGATATAATAATACAATATAATGCTACAATATAACAGTACTGTAATGTAGTAATACAATCTAAGAGTACAATACAATAATACTATAATATAATAATGTAATGTTATATCATAATACAATAATACTACAATAAAATAATAACATAATATAATGATAACAAATAGAGAATAGACCCACGGCCGCAACACCCAATTGCACGGCCACCAGCACACGACCCGCCTCCCCCACGCCCAATGCCACGGCCACCGGCCCACACCTTCGCCATCGGACAGGTGGTCATCGTCCACCATGAAGTCCTCCATATCCTCATCGTCCTCCTCATCCCCCGCGCCCTCCTCGTCCTTCTCGTCCTCCAGCTCTTCCCCCTCCGGCGGCTCGTCCTCCCACTCATCCTCCGACAGCACTTCGTAGTCCAGTTGGGGGTCCATGGGGTTCTCGTCCTCCCCAAACCTACGCCCGTGCAGAGGGGGCAGCAGGGGCCACACCGATGGCAGGCGGAAGTATCCTTCACCTCTTCCCCCGTGGGTATAGCCGTAACCCCCCAAAAAAGTATAAAAAGAAGGTCGCGTAGTTCAGCGGTCATGCACGTGACGCCTGAACTAGAGGTGCTTGGTTCGAATCCCGGTGGTGTCGGAACGCAGTGTCCTAGGCGCTAGGGTGTGTGTGACCCCGCGAGCCAGAAGGGATGCTGCGAGGGACAGGTAGGGATCACGGTTACGCTGGAGTTCGGAAGAGCGCCCGTGCACTTTACCTTTACCTTTACCCCCAAAAAAGTATAAGCCAGCACCAACATACAACCAAACATGCCTGCGTATGATTTTGAGGTCTGAAATAGAAGCAAACATGGCAAATCGGCGACCCCAGAGGCAAGAGAAAGAACAGAGAAAAGAGGCATCTCCAACTGCATGTTCTGCTACGCCTTCATCTGATTCTGCACTAATGCTGCCTGCCTGCGTCCTCAACATCCGCCGCAGCCGCATAAAAGAGGTGTACGGGTGTGCCTGCTGCGTACGGCGATGCCGCTGGCCCAGGGAGTGGGCAAGAACATCAACACCAACAAAAATCCCCCACCCTCAAGGGCCTTGCCAACAGACATCCCCGGACGCGGTCAGCACCCTGTTTGCGGCAGGTACAAGCCCCCCTCCCCGCCCCCCCCCCTCTCATTGGTACCCCCCTCGCCCCCTGTCCTAACACGCACCAGGTTCTGGTTCAGGGGGCAACAGTGCAGAATCACGGGGTCGCCGTGTTTGGACAGGCCCGTGGTACCGTGCGGCACGTACCCCGGAACCAACCCTCCCCCTTCATGACTACAAAAGGGCGTCCAATACGCCAGCATACACCCCACCCCCCTTTGGCCTCCCAAGCCCCCAACCCTCACCCGTCCCGTCCCGTCCCGTCCCCCCCCAAGCCACGTCGGCGGGGACCTTGGGTCGGCTTACCCTGTTCCTCACCACCCCAGAGCTACTGGAGGACACCCACCAAAACGCACATGACTTCAAAGAGGAGTGGGACGATGGAAATTGGCGTGTGAAACGCACTGGCGAATGCACCGTCAGAGCGAGCACTGGGGCGGGGGGTGGGGGGGGGGATAAAGGCCGAGGGAGCACGCCCGTTGGTGCTGCCGGGTGTACGTACGTGTTCGCCTTCCGAGGAGGAGTCCTCCACGCGTGGACAGGTGGGTTGGTTGTCCGCCCACGGGGTTCACTGGGTTGGGGGTGGACAGGGGCAGCCACTCCCTAACAACTGCGGAACAATTGGTATTCCTCGGTGAGAGTGGGATAGCTGTCCCACTGCTTCTGCCCCTTGGCGTCCCTCCGCCCAAGACGCTCACCACCACATCTGACGTCGGAAATGTTATCCCCCCCCCCTTGTACAAGTTACAGCCTTGTCCAAGCTACAGCGGGCGTAGGGGCTGTATTAATTTGGGATCTAATTTAATTATGTACCAAAGATAGTGCAGCCACATAAGACATGGGTTTGGTGAATTTGCCAGCTACATAGAGTCATGGACACATTTGTTTTGAGTGTTTGAGTGTTTGTCCACTTGAACCGACATAGCTTAGATGGTTGTGCATTATATTCCCTGACCCTGTGTTACCCCCGCCCCCTTGTATAAGCTGTGCAAAAGTCCCGAATCAATACAGTCCCTACGCCTGCTGTAGACACCCAGGTTCAAAAAGAGAAGATTGCATGGTGGGCTGGTGCAAGAAAGAAAAAAGGGGGTTCTGGATCACCAAGTGTTGTTGTTGCACCGCCCGGGGGGGGGGGGGGGAGACCTAAGTAAGAAGAGACATTGGAATTGTGCGAAGGACAAACAGAAGAAAAACAAATGCAGAAAAATTGCAAATCGAGGCAATGCACTCCTCAGTCTGACGTGAGTGCCTCTTTATTCTCCACGTCAGAATCTCAAAAACGCACAAACAGACTCAACAGAGGCACAGACAGACTACCACAAAACAGTGCAAAAGACAGGACATGTGACAAAGGGGCCACAAACGGTGTCACAAGATAACCCGTGATAGTCCGCTGTGTTGTATGGAGGGGGGGGTGGGGGGTACCTTCCTGTCAGCACCGTGCTGGTCTTCTGCGACGTGCCGTAGTACGCCGGGCGGGCGGAGTCATGGAAGGAGAAGAGCTTGCACGTGGAGTCGAAGGAGGGGGGCAGCTCCCCGGGCACCACCGGGAGCTGTAGGAAGGGGCCCTTCTTGGCCTGAGGACAGGACAGGGGGAGTGCAGTGCTGTGGTACAGGGGGGCAGGGGGGGGGGGGCATAGGCACAAGGGCAGGCACAGGCATTGGCATAGAGACGGGCACAGCGAGCGGAAAAAATACCGGAGGGGGGGGGGGGGGCTGCCATAAAGGCCAAATGTGCCTGTCCAATAGCGGTTGTGGTGGAAAGGGGGGGGCAGGGGTGTGTGAGAAGAGAGGGGGGGGGGGGGAAGGGGGTCTGGAACCCAAAAATTTGTGCACCAAAAATAGCCCAAATCATTATTTGCTTTTGTAAATTTCAATTTTGCCCATTATGAAATCTGGGTCTGAGGGGGGGGGGGGGGCCGGCCCTCCTGTGGCTGTCAGCCATTCTAATACATCCCTGGGGGGGGGGGGGGTGGCACAAGGCCTCGGTATCTGATTGTTTGCCTTTGGCGGCGCCTATTGGCCTCTTGGGGGGGGGGGGGTGAACCTAAGTGAGAGGATTCATTGATTTGAAAAGGAGCTGACAAGCAGGAAGCACATCAGCAAAACAAGCATCTTACGGGAGTGCACTCCACAATACGGGTCACTGCTGGGTGGGTGGGCGGAGGGGGGGTGAGCAGGGGTGCGCATGAGGGGGCAGGAGGCCGGACAGGGAAATCCCGGGCAGCTGCAAAAGGGTTACTGGTGGTTCGAAAGGCGGTTGAGGGGCAAGTGCTAGCGCTTACACAAGGGCTGGAGGGCAGTTGGCGGCAGAAGAACGCAGTTGGAATGGGACTGACTGGCACCCGAAAGGGGCCGGGGGGGGGGGGGGGCTTGCAGAAAAATTGTGGGAAATTGCGAACCTGCGAAAAACTACGAAAGATTGCAGACCTCAATTCCCCCTCCTGTCCCCATACACCCCCTCCCCCCTGCAGGGCGCCCAGCATATGCCCAGCCACTGTCTCCAGTTTGGTCTTCGAAGACGGTCATGCCATGGGCTCTGGCAGCCTGGCGTCGTGGGCGTCTGCTTGAGTGGGTGCGGGTGGTGCACCCTGGCACCCTGGCCTGTGCTTGAATGGGGGGAGAGAGGGGGGGGGGGGGGCAGGGCTTGCAGAAAATTGTGGGAAATTGCGGGAAATTGCGAACCTGCGAAAAACTACGAAAGATTGCAGACCTCAATTCCCCCTCCTGCCCCCATACACCCCCTCCCCCCTGCAGGGCGCCCAGCATATGCCCAGCCACTGTCTCCAGTTTGTTCTTTGAAGACGGTCATGCCATGGGCTCTGGCAGCCTGGCGTCGTGGGCGTCTGCTTGAGTGGGTGCGGGTGGTGCACCCTGGCACCCTGGCCTGTGCTTGAAGGGGGGGAGAGAGGGGGGGGGGGGAGGGCTTGCAGAAAAATTGTGGGAAATTGCGGGAAATTGCGAACCTGCGAAAAACTACGAAAGATTGCGGACCTCAATTCCCCCTCCTGCCCCCATACACCCCCTCCCCCCTGCAGGGCGCCCAGCATATGCCCAGCCACTGTCTCCAGTTTGGTCTTTGAAGACGGTCATGCCATGGGCTCTGGCAGCCTGGCGTCGTGGGCGTCTGCTTGAGTGGGTGCGGGTGGTGCACCCTGGCACCCTGGCCTGTGCTTGAATGGGGGGAGAGAGGGGGGGGGGGGGGGGCGGGGCAGGGAAGTATTACAAGGGTCGAGGGGGGGGAAGTATTACAAGGGTTGAGGTGGGGGGGGGGAGGGGTCTGGGACCCAACAATTTGTGGATCAACAATGGCCCAACAAGAAATTCCCTGTCGTAAATTTCGCTTCCCACGATGGTCACTTTGGTCTTGGGGGGGGGGTCCAGGGGGGATACTCCCCCCTCCTACTACTACGGTGTGCGGCCGATCTATTACTTCCCTAAGGGGGGGGGGGGTAACCTTTTGCAGGGGGGAGGGGGTGTATGGGGGCGGGGGGGGGGGGGGCGGTGAGGTCCGCAATTTTTTGCAGTTTTGCAATTCCCCGCAACTTTCCACAATTCTTCTGCAATCCCTTGTTGCCCGTCCCCCTCGCGTGTTTGTTGGTGCCCTGTGTCGCCCCTGTGCACAAGTGTTGCTCCTTGAGGCTTTGGGAGGTTTGGTTACGGAAATGCAATTTTCCCACAATTATCCCGTAATTTTCGCAATTGGGTTTGGCCGCTCCCTGACCGCAATCCCCCCCCCCCCCGCCCTGGGGTGTCCCCCCTCTCTGGCCTGTGGCTCTCTGCCCCCATCCCCCACAGCCATCTGTCAACAATCCGGGCGATGGGGGGGGGGGGGGGGCGCATCCAAGGCAGCGGGATCCGGCATCGTGGTGCTGCCCCAAGCGGAGGTGCAGGTGGGCCCTTCGGCACGTACCCGACTTGAAGCAGACTCCTACAAAACGCATGCATGATCTGTCCATGACGCGTCAGTAGCTTGCCTCTGCCTACTGTCGTGGTGCCCCGGGCTGTCCTTCAGCGGAAAAAAAAAAAAGGGATCGTAATGCCAACAGAGACAAACGTTCACGGGGACGCTCTCTGCTCCATGGTCAAGACATGGGCAAGACACAAGACTACAGAAGCAGAATTGAACAATGGCGCGCAGTTGGCGGTTGGCGGTTGGCGGTTGGCGGTTGGCGGTTGGTGGTCTTCGGGGGCTGTCGTTAGGGGCTGTCCTTTAACAAAAAATTGGGGTCCTTAAGGACGGCCCTGATGGTTCCTTGGGGCTGCCAACAGCCATCAAAATGTAGTGTGCACAGGCAACACATGTTCACCGGTTATGTCCCCACAGCACTCGTAAACACTCGGTCACCCCCCGCCAGCCCCCAAGAGCCACTGGAGTGCACCCACTCAGAGTCTTCAAAAAGGAGCGGGGGGGGGGGGGGGGCGATGCAAATTGGCATGCGAAAAAGGCACCGTGAAACCGCACGGCCAGAGCGAGAGGATGGGGGGGCGGGGGGAGATTCAGAGACCCACCCACCCGGAGTTTTGGGGAAGCCCAGGGACCCACAGAGGGTGTGGGGGGGTTGGACCCGCTGGAGGGGGGGCTGCTCCAGGCGGCCCCGGTCGCAGGGACCCCTCATCGGCACAGGCGCAGGCATGGGCACAGACCAGCGGTGAACAGTTGGAGCACCAGGCACACGGCACGGCAGGGGGGGGGCGGGGGGGGCAGGGATGTATTAGAAAGGGGGGGAGGGGTCTGAAGGGGGGGGGAGGTTTGGCTGGGACATCCCTCCTCCTATGGCCCCCCTCTGGTCCCCGCCGAAGGGAGGCCAAACTTTTTTGGCTTAAATCCTCTTGGCGCCAAAGGCGCTGAAGTCAAGTTTTGGCTATCCGCCTCAAACATTGGAAGGGGAGGAGGGGTCTAGGGGCACTCCTCCTACGGTGTACGGCCGGTCTAATACATCACGGAGGGGGGGGGCATGCGTGGGCACAGCATGCGGCCAGTCACAGGCATGGGCATGGGCATAGACACAGGCATGGCCACTGCCACCAACACCATCATCAACGCCTCCGGCACTGGCAATGCCACTACCTCTGCCACTGCCACTACCACATGGCCACTACCGGAGGTCAGAGGTCGTTCGCCGGGTCTCAGGGCGCCGCCCCCCCCCCCCCCCAACACACAGACCACACACTACCACAACCACTGCCACTGCCACTACCACCACCAGTGCCAGCACCACTGCCACAACGACTACCGCTACCACTACCACTTCCACTGCCACTGCCACTGCAGCCACCCTTGCCATCACCACTGCCCCTGCCCCTGCCCCTGCCCCTGCCCCTGCCCCTGCCCCTGCCACTGCCCCTGCCCCGGCCCCTGCCCCTGCCCCTGCCCCTGCCCCTGCCCCTGCCCCTACCCCTACCCCTGCCCCTGCCCCTGCCCCTGCCCCTGCCCCTGCCACTCGCACAGTCGACACCTGTTTCCAGATTGTGAACAGGTCTGTGGTATCCGCAGGACGGCGGTCTGCAACCCGAGAGAGGAACGGGGTCGGCCCAGAGCCAAGGGGATGCGGAGGGAGAGAGGGACGCAGGTGTGGTGGTTTGGTTGGACCCTCTCCCTCCCTCGCCACCTGAAGGCACGCCTCCACAAAACACATTCCAAGGGCGCCAGCCGCCGTACTCCACCTTCGATGGTCCATACCGCCCCCCGCCCCCTGCACTAGCACAGCTCCCTGGGGGGTGGACTGCCTTGAGGGGGGGTGTGACCTAATTAAAAACCAGACAAATGCAAACCAGAGGTAAGCCTTGAGGGGGGGTGGGGGGGCTGAGACCTAAAGACAAAAGGCGAGTAAATAGAATGACAAACAATGCGTGAAGCTTCAAAGCAAATGAGGCAGCGCCCTCCGCAGTCTGAGGCAAGCGCAGCTTTGTTCTCCAAAACCGACCTGGTGGGACCTCCGAAATGGAAACACAACCAATACCCGGGGGGGGGGGGGGGGGGACCTAATTAAAAAACAGACAAATGCAAACCAGAGGTAATGCACTCCACAGTCAGGCATACCCGGGGGGGGGGGGGGGGACCGCCACTCCGTCACACCGCCAAAATGCTCACGGATACCCCCCAAATTGCCGCCGGTCACGCCCGCCCCCCCAAACCACCGTCCGTTACCCCCAAACGGCCATCGGCCATCCCCCAACCGCCGCCAGGCAACCCCCCAACCGCCATTGGGGCCGGGAGCCATCAGAATCGGGGCCCACACGTTTCTGCCCGCGTAGTGCCCTCGATGCACGAATCTGTGCCGGGGCCGGCGGGTCTGAAGGGGCCCACAACAGCAGCACAATGCTGAAGGTCACTGCCCCGGGGCAAGTGCCTGAGGGGGCCCTGCAGTGCAGTCACAATCCCCATCGCTACGGACAAAAACGAACCTGGACCCTGATGCACGGAAACACGGCGGCAAGAATGGTGCCCGCGTGCGGACGGGGGCAGGGATGCATTGGGGGAGGTACCCCCCCCCCCCTCCAGGGCACCCAGCCTCTGCACGGCAATTGCCAGCCTCAATGGTATTTGTAACCGACAGTAACCGCCCCCCAACCGCTTTGGGGGAATCTTTGCACTGCACGCGCACTGCGCGCTACTTTTAGACTATGTTCCCCCGAAGAGCCCCCAGGCACACCCCTTGGAAACGCCCTTAGAATTAGGTGACCCAAACTGCCCCAGCTCAAGAAAGTTGCAAACTGGGGTACACAGTACCACTCTCGCTCCTTTAAGGGCGATCTTGGTCAACACCTTAGCAAGTTGGGAGAATGGGGGGTTAGCATAGCACAACCCCATCGATCTCCATTAGAAGCAATAGGCGTTATTGAGGTATCACAAACAGTAGAGCTGCATCATATGCTGCTCCTTACTAGCGAACAACTCCACCTGAACTTCATTCAGGTCTACCACCCCTGCATTCTCGGGGGTCCCCAACAAAGGGGGACAAAATCAGAAGTCAAAACCTACGCTAGGGGTCACCATGATGCCCCTAGGGGCCCCTAGTATCTCAAAGTATGGGTCTCTAGTACGGCCAGACACCCAAATAGTTGCACTGCGCTAAAGGCTCCCCCTTTGGCAACCTCCTCCAACCGCCTGCCTAACCGCTTCTGAGGTCCCTTCCCTTCCAATGCATCCTCGGACGAAGGGTTCCTTATCCTCATGTTTATGGTCCGGGGGCCAGGGATTGACAAAATTACATCTAACAGCCTTGTGTATGCGCCCGTTTCGAAGCGCAACCACCACCCGTAGACGACACAAACACGGGGACTCCCCCCCCCCCTTTAAAAGGAGCCCTGCCTGTGGCATGGACGGAGAGGTCATTGATGCCGCACACCCCCAGCAATGCCCATTAATATGCCTTCTTTCCCTTGCCTTGGATCTCGGGGGGTTGAGCTCCAAGCCCTACTACTCCGCCCAGCCCTGTCAGCACCGTGTGCGCCCCTGTGCCAGATCTACACCAGCAGACTGCCGCCAGAAATCACACTGCAGCCAGCGGTGAGGGACTCGGCTTGCGGTGCGGTGCGGGACCGTGAAAACCTGGTTTCTGGCCAGCCACACCCCAGGCTGCACAAGGGCGTGACCACGCAATGGGTATTGCCCCAGTGTCTTGCTGTTGACGCGCATGTCTCTGTCCATCTTATGCCTTGGCGGTCACCGGACAATACCCATGTTTATGGTCTGGAGGCCAGGTACTGACGAAATTACATTGGACAGCCTTGTGTATGTGCCCATTTCGAAGCGCAACCACCACCCGTAAGGGGCGCACCGTGTGCTGTGCAAGCGCTGTGCGAAACGTAGGCTGTTTTGGACTCATTTCCCCCGACGGCTGAGGCGACCGCGGTACCTACTGTGTTCCCAGACTCGGGACGGCTCAGATTCCTGCGCAGTCCAAAAACTCAGACAATGAGTCAAAAACAAACCATGTTTCCCACTGAAAATGCCGGATTGCTGTCTAAATCTGCTGTGTTTGCCCCCGCGGACGTATGCCCCCCTGGCGGTGGGTGGCTTCCAGGGTGGTCACGGGAATACTGCCTTGATATTAGGCGCTGTGCCCGCGCCCCTCGTAGACGACACAAACATGGGGACTCCAGGGGGAGAAGTCATGACCTGCAGCCAGTGGACTGCAGCTGCATGCTACCAGCACACCACTGACCAGGGCAAATTCTGGGGGCCAATGGCAGTGGCTGCTGAAGTTTGTCAGTCCAGCGAACAACCGCAAACTGGCGTCCGTCAACGTCCCGCGTCGGCCGCCGTTCGCTGCCCCTGAAACACCTCCGCATACCCAACTTCGCGCCCGGCAGACAATGCCTCGCGTGCCACGGGACTCGGAACGGCACGGCGAGCGTTTGTTCTGTGAGCTGGGGACTGTTCTTGGGCAATTGTAATGACCCGCCTCCCACTGGGGGGGGGGAGGGGTACACAATTCACCTGAAATCCACCCAAACCTCCGGGGCCTGTTGAGGGTTGAGATCTTGCACCATCCCGCACCGCAGCCCACAGGATCCGCTGCTTCCGTGCGGAGGCCCCCGGATTTCGTGTGGGAAATTCTGCGGCCAATTTGAAACGCAGAATTTCCCACACAAACTGTACTGCCCCCAAAAGCCCCCCCACCCCCTGTACCTTGTTCACTCCGCCACCCACCAAGAGAACCCCTTCTCCAACCACCAGTAACCGCCAAATCTTGCCCCCCGAACCTCTTCTCCAACCACCAGTAACCGCCAAACCTTGCCCCCCGAAGCCCTTCTCCAACCACCAGTAACTGCCAAATCTTGCCCCCGAACCCCTTCTCCAACCACCAGTAACCGCCAAATCTTGCCCCCCGAACCCCTTCTCCAACCACCAGTAATCGCCAAACCTTGCCCCCCGAACCCCTTCTCCAACCACCAGTAACTGCCAAATCTTGCCCCCCGAACCCCTTCTCCAACCACCAGTAACCGCCAAATCTTGCCCCCCGAACCCCTTCTCCAACCACCAGTAACCGCCAAACCTTGCCCCCCGAAGCCCTTCTCCAACCACCGGTAACCGCCAAACATTGCCCCCCGAACCCCTTCTCCAATCACCAGTAACCGCCAAACATTGCCCCCCGGACCCCTTCTCCAACCACCAGTAACCGCCAAACCTTGCCCCCCGAAGCCCTTCTCCAACCACCAGTAACCGCCAAACCTTGCCCCCCGAAGCCCTTCTCCAACCACCAGTAACTGCCAAACCTTGCCCCCCGAACCCCTTCTCCAACCACCAGTAACGGCCAACAAATCTATTGTCCAGCCACGAGTAACCGCTTTTGGCAACCACTTTGGGAACCGCCCCCATCCACACTGGCCCCTCTTGCCCCCTCGGGCGGACCCCGTGCGGAGGGGGCTTGCAGAGCCCCCACTTCAGAGGGGGATGGGGGGTTGCCACAGAGGCTCAGTACGTGTGCCGGTTGGTACTTCCCGGGGTACGCACTGGTTTGGGTTTTGCGGAGGAAGTTTGGTGTGCATTGCGGGTCCACCGATGGTGTGGGAAGTGTATTGTTGGTGGGGGAGGGTGGGGCAGGGTGTCTGCCCCTTGGCATCCACTGCACTGCCACGGCAGGGGGGGGGGGGGGGCTGAATGGAGGTTTCAAGAGCAGCTGCAGAGGCGGTTACTAGCGGTTGGAGAGCGGTTTCGGTCGCCACGCTGGCAGTTGCTGGGCGGTTGGGGGGGCAAAGGGGGGCGGGGTACTGGTGCTGAGTTGTCAAGCACAACTCTGGGGTCTTGTGCGCCTGCAGCCCCGCCACACCTGACGCGACTGCCCCCGGGGGAGAGGCCGAGGCGGAGGAGGGTGAGGGGGGCGGCAGCGAGGAGGAGCTGGAGGCGACGGCGCTGGCGCAGTCCGCGGCGCTGGACGAGGCCCCGGAGGCGGCCACTGGGAACGGGGAGGCCGGCACGCAGATCAGGTCCGCGATGTCGACGGGGGTCGCGGGGGCCATGCGCGAGGCCAGGGGGGTGGCGGCCTCGGCCCCGCTTTTGGTGGGGGAGGCCGTGCCGGTGTGCTGGTCCCCTTTGTCGGCCTGCGCAGGGGCGAGGGCAGGGAGGGGGCTGCTGGGATGGGGGGGTGTAGGGAGCAGTGGGGAAGGCGGGAGGAGGGGGGGTGACCAATCATGTGGCAGAAGGGGGGTCTATGGGGAGAGTCCAGGCGGGGGGGGGGGGTCCATGGCGGTCATCGTTTATATTATAAGACAGGGGGGGGGGTCAGGAGGGGG